>JZKD02S0269638.1:63319-113752 GCA_000966675.3 Picea glauca
CACCCTACCTATAGAGCAGCCTGCAAACATCTCGCACCCTAGCTATGGTGCAACCTGCGAGAATCAGGCATTCTCACACCCTGCCTATATAGCAACCTACGAACTTCCTTTTTTATAGGGTTTTTACAAGGGAAAATGCAACTTCTTTTCTCAGGAAAATTTCTTCTCCCTTCTCTCTTTAGGAACTCAGGCCACTGACCCCTCTGAAGGTGAAATATAGGTTTACATAATTAACGGTCATAGGGATGACGAAAATAATGTGTAACAGTATCTCAAAAAGAAAAATTTTCAACAAGGAGATTGGGCCCTGTTGTATGACAATAGATTCAAAAACTTCAAAGGTAAGTTAACTACTGGTTGGATGGGACCTTACGAAATTGACACTGTCTATGACAATGGTTCAATCAGGATAAAAACAATTGACGAACAACAAACACCACTACTTGTGAATGGTCACCGATTGAGAATTTATAACAAACCCCTATCAAGAGAGGAATTTTTGAATTGTATACTACAAAATTCAAATATGCAGGTGATCAGTAAGGAATGAAACCTTCCTACTGATCCACATTGATTGATTGGTTTATTTTTAAACTTTTGTACATAGGTGAGGATTGTGTTTTGTCAATAAGATGAAGGTAACAAGGGATTCTTACCTCCTTTTGTTTTACTTTCACATTTTATCTTTGTAAGTAGATTTCTATAATTTATTTGATCCTTTAAGAACTTGCTAAGCATTAGTTTGTAGGCATCAACAATACTCTATTCTGGTCCGGTACCAACAATCCAGTACTGGCCCGGTACCAAAAGTCTGTCCTTATATGGTACTATCAGGACACATCACCTAATTGACAAGGAATGCTATGCATATCTAAAAAAAAAAAATCTTATGAAGTATGAAGCCATGCAACAACCACTTAAGATGGAACCAAGAAGCCGAATGCAACATCAAATGGAAGCTCTTATGAAGCAATAATTTCTTTTGGTTCTGTTGCTGACTAAAGGGAAGTATCTTTAATTTCTTTTGGTTCTGTTGTTAATAGGAAGATTTTTTAATTTCTTTTGGTTATGTTGCTAGCTAAAAGGAAGTATTTTAATTTCTTTTGGTTGACAAAGAAGACATAATCTTTACCTATGATTGTTAAAAGAACCATGCTTAATCTGCTTTAAATTCTAGAGGTTGCCCTTATCTAGTATTTCATCATGATTAAAGGGATAAAAACTATATTAGCCTACAAGTAACTATCTCACCCTAACTAGACTTCAATAGTATTCATTGGATTATCATTTCTAAAGAGTAACATATGAGTATATGAACACTCTATGTCAAGGGCACACTAGGAAAACTTTTATGGAAGAGGATGTATCAGTACCCTAAGGTAACTTTAGGTCATTCTCTTATGGACAAACTCAGACAAAATTATACATCTAGATCCAATGTGMAATACAAAAGTTTATTTTTCCTTCAGACAAATCTTTAAAGACATCCAAATAAGAGAATACACCTTCCAACCCAATACCATCCCAGCCTGTAAAAAGGTTTTCAGACGAGCCTCCCCTGTCACCATGCAAAAGCACTCTTTAATAAAATCAAAATAGGTGACTATGGACAAGAAGCCTCTGATGGAAAAAGGGTTTAAGAGACTAACCCGCCGGGATACTGAACAGGTCTGCTGACAACGGGTACCGGTCTATGGTATGACTAGGAAAACCCATCAGGGTACTGAACAAGCCTGTTGGTAATGGGGCATTCTTCCTGGGGAAGGGATGTCACTCACTAATTATCACAACTACCCCACCGGACTACTGAACAGGCTTGCTGGCAATGGGTTCTGGTTGAGAAATGTCTCATCTATACTTGTCTGATTGAAAAATCCACTTTTGTCATTTAAAAGATGAACACTACAAGCAAAGATCATTGTTAACATTTATGAGATATAACTACAGATTACTAAACAAATATAATTATTACAAGAAAATGTCCATTTGAGAATTACCCTAAGTCAACCTTACCGGTCTGACATCTAAAGCCTACATTACCTAAGAAGGAAACTTCTTAAGAGTGGAGCCCTAACTAGGGAGTCTAATCTACTTATACTGTGAAATTTGTCCATAACTTCTAATGATAGTAAATCTCTTAAGCAAGTTAGGTTGGATCTGTTCTTCAGGCAAAAATACAAAAACCTCCCTGTTTTCACTGCTGAATGATACCCTTGTTAATAAGTCATCAAAATAAAGGAAATTTCAATTTTTTATGCATGTGATCATATGCTAGGTGATAAATGTACTTTTGAAATTTGATTTGGTTTCCTTTCTCTTATCATTTTTTTCCATTATGATACATAGTGTTGGATCTTCTTACATAAGGATATGCAATATCCTTGGCATGGGGGAGGGTTAAAGATCTCCTTCAAAACTCTTTTTCAGACTCACATCTCATCTTCAGAAATCAACATGATCACCCTACAACCCTACAGAACCAGACACAAAAGAAGACAAGTACAAAATAAAGAAGTTTCATGAAGTACAGGAAATTCCAGTACTAAGCTTCTAGAAAAATCCAGCCTAAAAAGATGAACTCTGACAATCTATAAGCTTCAAATACAAAGGCAGTCACATATGCTATGGGTATTGATCATACAAGGGTAAAAGAAAAGGTAACATGGTATTATTTATTTTCCTTTGCTTATAAAACTACAATAGGTATGAAAATGTATACTAGACCTTATGACCTTAGTGTTAAAACCATGCACCTATCCCTCATACCAATATTCCTAACCTTAATCAATCCTCTCATCACATAAGCGCTCGAAAATGATTGAGGGAAAAAATCACATCAAAAGTACATGAAGCATGTCTCGTAATGATGGGACACGAACGTACTTCATCCTTAAGCAAATCATGAACTTATCCTGTGTCATGAGCCATGATTCAAACATCAAATTCACCGCTCAGAGGTCCAATCACCTGTTCTACTTTGACACCCAACGTTCCATCCCCATCATTATGCTAAACAGGTAGAAATGCAATGACTTATCTGGGTGGCGAAGCCATCCATATGAGCCTCATCTCTTCTTAATTCCTCTTTGCAGCATCTTCACTTAAACTCACCATTTGAATTAGCAACACCATCACCATATCTTTTGTCCTTACCAACCCTTATCCAGTTCCAAGCTTACCTCTCCCTACGATCTTTGGTACCAAACCCTTACCCTCATTAGCTGACTAAATCATTGTGCTACAACCTGATTCTTTTCTCACAATTTATAACGATGGTTGTAAGTAGACATGAACTGGTCTTCTAGATTTATAGAGAGACCGAGGAGTTCCAACTGTGTAGAGAGAAGTATGCTAGATCGGGATGGATGCCATTTTTGGAGAAATTCACAGGTTGGCATGAGAAGGTATCTCACGCATTTATTCAGGGATACAATGGAGAGATTGCACATATAGGCAATCTGCAGCTAACAATCAATGAAGCAACTTTAAGGGAGGTCACGGGATTACCTAAAAGAGGAGCCAAGTATTTCAAAGGAATAGGAATCAACAAGGAAATGTGACAATGATTTTTGAAAGAGGACCATCAGCACCCTGATTGGAAAAAGGGGATCCCTAGGAACTATATCAAGGAAGAGTATCATCCAATGCTTGCTAGTCTTCAATGATTCCTCACTTGTGAAGGCAGGTATGTTGTAACCTTCATATATCATCTTAGGATTCTATTAAACTTCGAAGGAGACCCTGAAATTGATTTCCCATATTTTTATGGATGAGTTTGAACAAAATGGTAAGAGGTGTCAAATCCCTATCCAAAACTAAGAAGACTAGCATTTACCATCAAGGTCTTATTAAGATGTTAGTTTTACATGAAATCAGGGAGCAAAAGATTAGTTGGAAAATCCTCATCACTCAACACCTTCCCACAGAAAAAAAACCTGTGGAGGAATCCTAGTGTGATCCAAAGAAAAATAAGGAACCTCAAAATAAAAAAGGCAAGAAAGATAAGGCAACTCCATCATCATCCAGAACAATGAGCCAAAATGAAAAAGCTAGTAAACAAGCAGGGCCCTCTTCCACAGTCAATAAGAATTTTAAAATTCAAGAATCAAAAGGAAAAACCAAATTAGTAAAGGAGACTTCAAAAATAGCACTTGAGGAGAGAGGTCATAAGACAAAAACTGTAAGGAAAGGGAAGAATAGCTCAGAAAATAAAAGTGAACAGTCTATAGAAAAATCCCTTGTAACCATTCTACAAATAGAAAAGAATAAAATTAATCATGTGAGGACCTCTGATCCAGTACCTCCTTGTAAAAGAACCACAAGGAGCATGTAAAAGAAAGGAAAAGCAGTGGTTAGTCCTCATACACATGAAGATCCAATCGATCTTACCTCCCCTTCTAAAGACCTATCAGTCCAAGATGACATCCCTAGTTTGACCGAGGAACAAGTCACTATTACTTTATGTGGGATGAAGGAGGAAGTGGAGAAAAGAGAATACATCTAGCCAATAACAAAGGAGTCACCAAGGACCTTAACAAAAGAACAGATGAAGAAAAATATTGGGGAACTACAAAAACAAACCAGGAACTCAAACAATAAGTGAAGGAATACCAACTATTGGACATGTATATCAAGAAGGAAAATGAGCAATTGAAAGCAACCAGCCAACAACTTCAAGATGACCATGAAGAGACTTCTAATAATCTCAATAAGGTACTAATACTCTTACAATACATTAGGGTCATAAAAAGGGAGCTGAAAGAAGAAGCCTCAACCATCAACATCATTGATCCACAGAAGTAAAGAATGGAGTCTCAAGTTTTGAAACATTTTGGGTTTGTTTTCAGTTGCATGAGGACATGCAATGGTTTTGGCATGGGGGAATGTTGAGCCTCTAAATTCACATCCCTACTACCCTATTATAGTCCTCATCTATACCTTTTTGGCTTACCTAAGCTTGGATAAATGATAAAGAACACTACCATTAGCCATTGATGAGGTCATAAGGTAAAGTATAATTAATTCATGCATTTTTGTGGTTTATTGAGCTAGGAGACTAAACGTTTCATGTACTAATGTTTCAATTCGCCATGTATGACCTTTGAACTCTAGATGAGTCCAGCCTTTCTATACCAAGTTAGCCATCCGGTACCAAGCATACCCTCCATCAGATCTGGCATCGAATCTCACCTGTCACGATCTAGTACCAATGGCCACAGATTGTCGCGATCTAGTACCAATCATTTGTGCACTGTTCGAATCCAATACCATTTACCGAATCTCACCTGTCATGATCTGGTACCAATATAGGAAGCAGAGTATACCAAGTTTAGCTCCAGATCATGCCCAAGATAATTGTTAGATGTTTTTTTAATCATCAAAGCTCTAGCAAGGTTATGTTAAGCAAGTTTGTTTATTTTCTTCATCCTCATACACTTCGTGTCATGAGGATGAAGCTTAAAAAATGTAACCAAATATATTTTGATAGATTTGCTAAATATTTCACCTCCTTGTGTTTCAAAATTAAGACTATTTAAATAGTCATGGCAAGGATGGTGGAGGTAGTAGAGAGTTAGCATAAGACAGTAGGTGAAGCAGCGTTACATATTGTAGAACACATTCTGAGTTGAAGTTTTATTAGAAGGATGTTAATCATTTCCAGATCTTGACCATTTATGAATGAATGTGAGTTGAGTTGTTAGCATAGTTTGATTCTATGTTTTGAAATTTGAGTAAGAGGAATGTGTGGATTGAAATAAAGCATATTGTAGACTCCATTCGCTGACTTGTTGAAGCGGCAAGGGCCCACCACCCAACAAAGGTCAGCATCCTTATAGATTAGTGTTAGTAGTTGATTTCAATAGTATAGATGTTAGATTAGTTGAATCTTAATTCTTTCAGATGAAAGCAGTATAGTTTAGTTTAGGCTATGATTGCTTAGATATCTTTTTGCATATGCTCTCTTTCTGTTTTTATGAAGTTGATTTTGTTTCATGGACATAAATGTTGCCAGCAGTAGTAGTCAAACATATTTGAAGGTGAACTAGTGAAGTTTACAACAACACATTGTGAACCACAACATACTTAGTATATTGACTATTGAACTACCCATGCTATGTCTTGATGATTGATGTGTGATTTCCCTTTCAGAAGTGTGATTGCATAGTTAGTTTTCTGGTTCAGATAGCAGAGTTGATCTGTCAAAATAACTCCATCTCATACTTGCATGTGCCATAATGGAGTAGATAGCCTCTCTGTGAAGGACAACCAAAGTGTGTTTTGATTTGTTAGTTTTTTTTATTTCCAACATACATAATCTAGAATAGTTCTATACTCATGACATTAGAATTACCTTTCTTACTAGTGTCTTGTAACTCTGTTGATTACGAATCCCAGATTGATAATTAATGAGTGCATTATACTAAACATATAAGTAGCACAACATGGAGGTTTTGTTTCTTTATTAGGTCCAATTTCTTTGACAATTTTAATTCCCTTTTTGGCCAATCATTTTCTTTGTTCAACTATCCTTTTGTGCCATCTACTAGTTTTGATTTATTTTTTAATCATCCAAACTATTTGTAGTACTCTTATGCCACCTAGTGGTTTTGATTTATTTTCTCAATTCAAAAATCCTTTCCTGTAACTGTTTGAGGCTCTTTCTTGGTTTTTCAATTCCCTTTATAGCCATTGTAAGTTTCCTACATGTTAGTATACAAAAAATGGAGCACACAAGTTAAATTTTAACATTGAATTGATAATCCCATCGAAAAAATACCTTTTGGTATTTCAAATTAAATCAGGCTATGAATAGGTTTGCCCATTTTTCTTATTTCAAGAGTAGACTTAAAAATGCTCACATATGATTGGCGTTAGGAGTTTCAATTTGAGGATCGATACTTGATCACATACAAGTTTAAATAGGGAGGCCCCAATTTGAGCCATCGGGGTCAATTGATAAATTGGTTTGATTAGGGTGAAAGGAAAAATGTTCAAAAAGATGCTAGGAAGGAAGCCCTTATTTGATTAATCAAGGATTATTACAAAAATTGGGGCAAGGACCATGAGGAGAGGTGAATATAGGTCCCAATTTGACAATTAGGGCCAATCACCAAATCAAGCCAACACCTTCGGGAAAAAATTAAAAGATCTATAGATAAGGTTCTAATTTAAAGGAAGGTATTCCAAGGGTTCGAGAAAGAGTTCATAAGAGTTCTAACAATGGATAGAACAACTAGGTTGAGTGCGAGGGGACTCCAATTTAAATATCGGGGAAGATTGTGAGACTGAGGTGTGGAAGAAGTGAACTTGATGAAGAGGAGTCTCGATTTGGAAATTGGAGTCTCAATTTGAGGATCAAGACCTAATCACATACAAGTTCATAAGAGAGAGGCCCAAATGTGAACCATCGGGGATAATTGATAAAGTAGGTTGCTCAGGGTGAACAAAAAAAGGTTTTAACATACACTAGGAAGGAGGCCCTAATTTAAGTGATCAAGTCTTATTACAAAGGTTAGGGAAAGGGCCATTAGGAGAGGTGAAGATAGGTCCTGATTTGGCAATCAAGTCCAATTTCCAAATAGATCCAAAGTATTTGGAAAAAACTTAAAAACTTTATAAATAAGGTTCTAATTTAGAGAAAGGTGTTCCAAGGGTTTGAGAAAGAGTTCTAAGAATAGACAAAACTACTAGTTTGATGACGAGGGGACTCCAATTTAGATATTGGGGAAGAATGTGAAATCATGGTGTAGAAGAAGTGAGCTTGACAAAGAGGAGTCTTGATTTCGAAATTAGAATCAATCACCAAATTAGGTTCAAAAGGATTTTAGAGAGACCCGTTCACTAGTTTAAAGAGTTAGAATGGAGGTTTTGAATGCTCAAAAATTTGAACAGAGGGAAGGTTCAAAGGAAGTAAAGAGGAAATAGGAAGTCCCGAATTAGAAATAGGGGGTGAAGTTTGAAAGGAAAATAAAGGAAGGGGCCTTATGTGAGGATCAGGCCTGATTTAAAAATGGGATACAAGATCAAAAGGTGAGAAGAAAGGGAAGGAATTCAAACTAGATTTTGAAATAAGAACTCAAGACTCGAAAGAAAACTCAAGGGAAAAATCTCAATCCTAAAGTACTCAAATAAAAATCACACTTGAAAATGAATAACAAAGGTCATTGATTTAGAAATCATGTTGATTTT
Source organism: Picea glauca (assembly GCA_000966675.3). Taxonomy (NCBI): domain Eukaryota; kingdom Viridiplantae; phylum Streptophyta; class Pinopsida; order Pinales; family Pinaceae; genus Picea; species Picea glauca. The sequence goes on from JZKD02S0269638.1 coordinate 71,510, forward strand.
GGGATCGGGGAAGAACTTCAAAAATGAGTGCAAGAAGAGCCCTAATTTGAGGATCATGATCAATATACAATATGGGGTCAAAAGAGTTCAAACAAATAAAATTAAAGAAGAAAGGAACAAAGAAGCGAAGAAACCAAAAAATCAATTAAGGAATGAAGTTCAAGGAAGAAACCAACAATAAGTCAAAAACCAAACAAGTGAAACTAGAATTCCCATCAAACTTAACGATATAAAAATAATGAACAGTGCAACAAGGCAGTGAGGAACCAAGGTTAGTGTAAATCCAAAATGAAGAAATCATACTCAGATGGAAGTGAAGGAGGGGCCCTAAGTTTTTCCCAAAACTTGGGGAGGACATTGTTGAGGAATCAACAAATGGAAACACATTGGTCAAAGCCATGAATATCTGCAAATGGGATATTGTTACCTTTAGCAATTATTACATGAAATCGACCATTCATCTATTCAGGTACAAAGTCCAGAATCACCCTATCCCCAACTTGATTCATTTACTAATTGAAACAAAGGCAATCCTTATGATATTATTTATTTAAAATATTTACTTAGTACTTGCAAGTGGAATCCATAATCTCCAAGTTTTACAAATGAGAGATCCTTAAAATATTTTCCCTAGGATAGCTCATCAAGACTCATGGTGTTACTCCAGTGCTAGTGAGAATCCATATCCCTAATGGAGTCACCCTAGAACTATAGGACTTGATTCACTACTAGCAAACATCCATAGCCTTGACAAAGTCACTCCAACACTATAGGTCTTGCTCCACTACTAGTGAATGTCCATAGCCCCAACAAAGATACATGCATTTTCTATGATGGGATAATTTTCCTTTCTCGATCCCTTATTATTGAGTATTTGAGTTAATGATAACTAGATCGGGGAAGATAATAGATTTTAAAAGAAAGAAGAAAAATTCATGATTTCTATACACTATACTTGTCCAAATCTTTCAGTGTACTCATTTGGATTACCCATTTCTAGCTTCTAGAATCAAGGAGAAAACCAAAAAAATTACGTGTGATTATTCTTTAAACAAGTCCCTATGCATTGTTGAAATATTGAATTGAAAGAAAGACATCACTTGAGCCAAATTTCATACTTGGAGATAGAGAAAAGTGCGTACTATGTTACAAAATCTAGTTTATTAATGGCAAGAGAAATTTAAAGCCATTATCTATATGATTAAAGGAAGTTGATGAAGAAGTAAATCCATTGAAAACAAAAACATATAGATAGATAGCCCAATGGTGTTAAGGACCATTAAGAGATATATTACTAAAAAAAAAACTAACTAAGCTAAGAAAAGTTTATTTTAGAAAGAGGGAAGGAAAGAAAAACTAACTATGCTACTCTATCGTAACCTACCTTGGTATATTGAAGAATAGGTGAAATCATAGAGCCAATGAATCCATTGAAGGACCTTAAGACCTATATTAAAATAAAAATGATGTGTAGGTCCAAGTGACATATATGTTTTGTAATAAGATGTTAAAAGATTTGCAACATTGCAGAGGAGCTATTTTGAGTTGTTTATTAATGACATCTTTTTTTCAAGATTATCCTTTGTTTTGCCACATATGGCCATTGATCCTAAATATCGTAAGGCTATTTTATTGAGGTTTAGATGCTCACTAAGTTCCTCATAGTCATCCATAGAAAGAATATATTGTGTATCCTTCATAATAATGTCTTTCCCTAGATACTTGATAGTTTCATATTGAATATTAATAGTAAAATATTCAACTTTGCTTAGATTCTCTTTGAGAAAAGAGATTTATTCAACACAGGGTAATTGTAGTTCGATTTTATCACATTGGATTCTTAACCTTTATTTTTAAATTTGTAGTTTGGTTTTGAACAAAGGATTCTCAAGCTTGATCCTTTCAAATGAACCAACTAAATGGAACTTTTCCTCATCAAATATATCATTAACACTTTTTCCTCCTCTTTCTAAATAGATTTGTAAATGATGGTTTTGAATCGATTCATGCAAAGGCACAATTTCATGAAAAAAGAATTCTACTTCACCATCATTTTTTGTTAGTGTTGTTCCTGAGTCTGTACTAAGGCTTAAAATTACAGTGTCAAGGCATCTGAAAGTAGGTGAAAGATGGGTAAGAGAATAACGTCAACCTTCGGTATAGGAAACTATGGAAGATTTCTACGTTCTCGTCGTCTAGCTTCCAACTGTTCCTGAGTAGTTATATCTTGTTCAATGGCTGCCCATGAACGTTCAAGTTCCTCCCGGTTATTAGCAGTTTTAAGGATTATGTCAAAAAGATTTAAAGCAATATGCGTTTGGTTCGATAGTCCGGTTTCGATATTGGGCTGTGTTGCTGCAGGGACAGTCATGGAGGAACAGTAAGGGTAAGAAAGGATTTAAAGGGGGATTAAATGCTGTCTCGATTTGGTCAAAATTAAGAGAATTTTACGTTTAGAGAATAAAATAAGAATGCAAATCGAAGGCTCTTTTCCGTAACTGTATTATATTTTAATAAAAGGTGTGAGGTGGAGGAAAACATTTAGCTGCATATAACACAAGATTCCTGTCAAAGAGAAAACTCACATATAAACAGAAGAGGAAATTAGTAAGGAAATAACTGACATAGCATAGAATATATATAGAATCCTGAAAGTACAGATTGGTCTTACACCCGCTGATAGATGGTGTAGAGGAAAGACAATAAATACTTACAGAAAACATAAATCCTTTTGTTATAGTAGTGGTCGTACTAAATTACAACAAAGTACATCAATTATGAATCATGGAATGAAATGAAACATGAAATACAAAGAAACAAACTTGTAACACAATCTGGACGGAATCGAGAATCTCCGGATTTGCTTATATTAACTTCTCGAATGAAAAAACTCTATTACAATTAATACCGAAAAGGTCCAGCGTTTTCTTTTTCTTTTTGTGATATATTTATACAACTTTACAGATCAGTTAGGATCTCAACGGTTTCACAAATTCAGTTACAACCGAGAGGAGCGAAATCATTCCCTTTCTCCTACTCCATTTTCACTTGGTGCCAGGTGCTCATCTTCGTGTAGATTCGGTGTAGGCAATACATATGTCCACAAATTTAGATACGAGCTGCGAAGGTTCCGCTTGATAGCTGGCCTTGGCGAAGTAGCACTCTCGGGCTAACTGCTGTAGCTTATCTCCCATTTGTGCATCGACGATGTCGAGGGCACTTATTTGCACACTAGGTTGGATCAAATGCTTATCAACTCGAGCCATGTTCACCCTGTCTATCTGAGAGATATCTGCCAAATCTCTCTCCTCCTTCTCTTTCAGATCAAGCGAGATCTGTTCTACATTCATTTGTATTAAAGTTTCGGCATCGCCTCCAGTGTCCATACCCAACAGTTCGCCTTCTATAGAATTGAAGGCTTCTTCTAATGATTTGGTCACTTTTTGGGCTTGTTCCTTGCCCAGGGTAATGTTATGCTCCCAATCCTTCAACAAAATGTTACCTCTAGTTTGTTCTGGGAGAGTGAGTCCGGGGGAACCTGCCGAAACTCTGTCATTTGTGGCTATTACCGCCTTCTGGAAGGCGACCCGAGACGCTCCTACATCTCTTTCTCTATCAATCAGGTTCTCAAAAACCTGATGCATCAATAAACAATCCTCTCGGATTGTTCCTACTTTGGCGAGCAAACTCTGCTGTGCAGAAAAGATCTTGCTCTGAATCTGGATCGCTCGGGATTTAAACCCCTCGACATCGATCACCCTATTTTCAGTGATCTCCACCTGAGCCTGCAGCTCTGCAATCATAGTCCTCTACTGACCAGCCTACACCCGACCGTCTCGGATCACTGAATGTGCTTGTTCCAACTTGGCTTTGATCCCTTCTATTTCCTTTTTATCAGCTAGTCGGGCCATTTCTATTTCCCCACTCACCTGACCTTTAGCGCTTTCTGTGGCCGAAGCTACTCTGGCTTCGAGAGTCTTGATCAGGTGATTCTTTCTTTTGAGATGATTTTTCAACATCCCAACCGAGAATTGATTCGCTGATGCATACGCTCCTAGCATTCCTGCGATCTCCGTGGCGAATTCCTCATTCTTTTTGTTTTTTCCATCGGTCATAACTTTGAATTTTTTAGCAGTTGATCCTTCGTCCTGGTAGGAATCCCTTTTCACCACTGCTTTTCTCTTTTTGCCAAAGAAGAACTCGTTTGGAGGAAGTTCTTCTTCTCTGATAGGCCTAAGTTCTTCATCAAATATCCATCGCTCGCTGACATTTCCCTGTGTTGACTGCAAGGGTGTGACCGAGGTGATGGGCTTTCCTATTTGTTTTGCCGACTCTTTTGAAGTATTGACAGGGTTCTTCTCTTTTGGTGTACCTAGAGCCTCTATTTCAGTCTCCAGCTTTTGTTCGCCTGGTGGGCCCGGAGTTTTTACTTCCGCCTATGAACTTTGTTCCCTGGGTGGGTGCGTAGTCTCCTCTTCTGCTTTGGGATTCTTCACTTGCTCCCCTTCCTATTGTTTTCTGAGGTTAGAAATTTGGTCCTCAGAACCTTCAGCGTCCTTCTGTTTCACCTCGGAAATACCCAAACCTCCCAACACAGCGGGAAGGCTTCTTCATCTATGTTCTTGGAACTTTAATACAGATGTTGTGTCTTTGGGTGCTAAAGATCGGACCTGAACTAGCACTTCCCCATAAGACCTTTCCCCTTGGAAAATGTCATCCAAGGGTGAAGACTCGTGTTCAAACCTCTTCAGCCCACAATTAGCTAAATGGTTGCTTACAATTTTCTGAGGATCATGTTTTTTATATTCAATGGAGACCAAACTCAGGTCTTCCAGGGATACAACCTCGGCTTTAGCATGCCCGAAATCCAATAAAAAATAAGAATTTAGCCGAACAGGGAAAAATGGCCATACCTTCTTCGAAGATGCTTTGAGCTCTTTACTCACCCAACCAATCACTATTTGCCGGGCGATCTCGCGACAAGCCAGCTTGTCGGGGATGAACAGTGGTAGCGCAAGTGGGGGAACAACAACTCCAAACACTCTGAAATAGGAAAACTCTGCTTCTACGTACTAGTCCGCTATACCACTCAGATTTGCAGAAATGTTGTCCGAGATACGAGGTGGCCAGCGACCAAAAATTGTGATGTGCAGGGGCACCATCACCCAGTTGAAAATTTCGTAAATGAATTTGTCCGCTTTATTCTCCCACAGTTTGTCGTGATACTCATGCACAGGCTTTTCTTGGACTGGATTCCAGGCCTAGCTCATCAGGGGGAATGGTGTCATGGAACATACCGTGTCCATGAGATATGAAGACATGAAAAACGAGGATGGTTGCCCACTTGCCTTCTGCTCCCGATACTCTGTGACCCTGTTGGCCAGACTATCTGAGAGTATCTTTGCTCAATTAAATGAGCAACCTTCTGCCACCCAAAACATGAGAAGCACCCACGCGATGTAGAAATGTGCTGTGTCTTCTCTCTCGAATAGCTGACAAGTCATCATTGCCACATACTTATACTGTGGCTCCAAAGAAGAGATAGAATAAATACTCTGGTCATTTGCTCTGAATTTTGCAGAGCGTGAAACCCAATCTTTGATCAAACCGGGCATGGTTTTGTCATACTGTTTACACTCTTTCTCTTTGAATTCCTCCAGGAACTCAGCACCATATGTGTATTCAGACGTCGAAGGTAGCTTGTACATGGTTTGGATGTGGTCCAGTCTAAAAGTCCCGACCGCGACCCGCTGGTTGTTCATGATAGTTCTGGTGGGTAAGTCTATATGATCCAACACCCATCAGATCATATCATAATAGGGAAGCAACCGTGGTCTGGTTGCTACCTTGTGCATTCCTGATTGAACAACAATCTTGTATTTAGTGTTCAAGTCATCCTTTTCATTGTCGTCGGAGTCTGAATAATTCACCAACTTAGATTGCAGAATATCTTAAACAAATGACCAGCTAGGGACTGAATCAACACTCCGGGGTGAAGTATCAGAGAAATTATCCGAGCCTTTCCTTGCAACCTCGATATTCACTTTTGTTGCTTTCCGTGGAGCCATGGCGGAAGCTTGCGTTTTCTCCCTTCTGTGATAGACCTGCGTATACATGCAACAATTAGTTTACTCGGAAAATGACGAGCTCTACGTGCTTATGAAAAATGTTTTCATATAATGAAATGAAACTTCTGTATATGTTCGAAAATTCTGTACTATTTGAAATAATTCTGTCAAATCGCAATTAGAAACAAATTTATTGCGTAAAATCCAATTTTATTTATTCGCGGATTCACCCTAATTCTTCATTAATGTCATCAATGTTTGACGGTTTGACAGTCAGTCGGAGTAGGGAGGGAGATGGTTACCTCGAGAAATGTGCAAGACTTGATGCACGGGACATATCTTGCTTTATTTTAAATTATCAGAACTTAACATGTTAATAACTTTCTCGTTGTTCGTTGCATCATGAATTTCCTTTTAACATTTTGAGTCCCCAACTCGTGAGATCGCGAGGACCAACTTTGGATTAATTAACATTAATCATGATTTGGAACTTTATTAATTTTATAATCAATTTATTTCGCCACATCGCGACATCGGAACTTCGAAGACAAATTTCTGGGAGATTAGTACGCTGAGTCGCGAAAATGCGAGATGGCGATAATTAAGACTCAATTAAGGGGAGAGAAATCTTGGATTAGGTGATTAATTAATCAAGTTATAATTAGGTCGCGACCTCGTGAGTCGGGATTTTAGACGTCGTAACTTTATAAAGATAGTGTCAAGTGGAAAAACGTTGAAAACAGATTTTAACCAGGGTTAGCCTTGTTTCTTTTAGTCTTTATCCAGAGTTAGCCCGAAAGAACCTCGTGTTCTCGTCTCTCGGAGCTGTAAAAATAAAATTTCGAACTTAGTGAATGCTGAGGCGCAAAACCCCGACGACGTCTAATCACTGGGTTAAAAGATCTTACCCTGGTTACTGTCTTGAGTGAAAATTTAAAAAGACTTCACCGTTTCGTGACTCGGGACGTTTAAATTTATGAGTTATATTTTCTGACCTGCGAGATCCCAAAGTAAAACAAAAATACCATCTTTAGCAAGTCTCAAAAATTGAAAAATGTGAAGGGTAAAAGATAAAAACAAGGGCGGCTCCAACATAGGCTCCAACTAGGGATCCCACCTTCCTGTGAGGCAGGAAGAATAGTAGACCATGTGCCAATATTGGGTAAATGGAGTCATAAGCTAAAACAGGCAGAAAGATTCCAAGGAAAAGGATCGAATAGGGGGAAAGACTCCGCTCTTTACCTTGAGAGGTTTTTTCAAAATCAGATACTCTTTCTAAACACAGCTGTAGTCTCTTTCACAATTTTCCCTTTCTCACTACTAACTTTGGGTATGTTTTAAGACAGTCGAAACGACCCTAGGAGATTCAATAGGTCTTGATATTCTCAGCTTGCATCAAAAGAATGAGATTATATATTTTTAAATCGGGAAGTCCCGTCTGAATTTGGGGTGTTGATCAGGTTTTTAGAAAACACTGGTTACCAGAGTAGAGTGATATTCATGTATAACATCCTTACAGATCTGTCAGACATTGCTTCACTGCCAGCGAGCCTGTTCAGTACCCCGGTGAAGTTGTCTGACCCTTTTTCACTGAATTTCTTTTCACCACTTCAGAAAATATTTATGCGTTTAAACGCTGAGACGGGGGAAATCATTTCTGAATTTCCTTTCATCGTCTTCCTGGACTAGGTGGGGGCAATCATTTCTGAATTTCCTTTCACCACCTGTCTTATAATTTACTTTTAAAACACGAAGATGGGAGCAATCAATTTATATCAGGGCTGATATCTGTGTAATATTTTGTATCAGAGGTCTGTCAACTTATTTTGATTACTCGGTATCAATCTTCCTTTGACCTTCACAACACCTTTGTTATTAGGGAGACAGGGGAAAATAATAGACTTTTAAGGGGCATCCTGTTCGAGCAAGCTTTGATTCTTCCAAAATTGTTGAAAAACCTAGGAAAGTTAAGATCACTCTAAACGTTCTTTCGTTTAGCAGGAGATTAAGTAGTTATGAAGACTAGATTTCCTATCAAGATCTGTTTCGAAACCCCTGAGGTTTAAAATGAAATACTTATATCACCTTGCATTGACTCGGAAAGATGATGATTTGCTAAAAGTTAGATCCAGAGATGGACAAGATATAAGGTAGTGATTTAGTGACTGAAAACACAAAAAGTCAAAACAGTTCAAGACTGGCTTTTAAAGATATATTTGGTAACAATTATTCTGACTGACTGTTTTTTGATTTAATGTATTCATTCAAATTACTTTAATTCAAAAATTATCCAACCAGAAATAATCCTGCTATCTAACGTTTTATCCGACACTGCAATTTGAAAAACGTTACCTTGGTTTACTCTAAACAGTCTTTTAAACCTGTGTATTTCGAAAGCTCACCTTTATTTTTTATTTTCATTTTCTTTGTGCATTATGAAATTAATTTAGGTATCACCTGCTTTATGCCACTCTATTTCTGACACCGACCTGCAAATTACTTTTCCTGCTAGTTTCCTCTGCAGCTGGAATCTTGTAAAAAGCAAATACGAATCTTATTGGAAATATGTCAAGCGTTTAGGAACAAAAAACCGAAAATTAAAAGTAAATGTTCAAATGAAAATATTTGTATGCACAAAACATGAAATTTATTTATTTACAACTTTTATCTGCTATGTCATGTAATGTTTCAGATAGCACCCATTAACAGGGGCACTGAGGACTTCTCCGTCTATATTCTCCAGAAGAAAAGAATTTTTTCCTTCTGTAGCCGAGACCCTAAATGGTCCATACCAAAGGTGGTAAAACTTTCCATGCTTGGCGACTTCTTCTCTTCTCGCATCCCATCTTAATACTAAGTCACCTGGGAGGAATTCTCTGTCGTTTGCCTTGGAGTCGAACAATGCTTTCATATCATCTTGGTACTTCTGCATTTTCTCATCAACCTCCACTCTATGCTATTGAACCTCAATCAGCTGGTTAATTCTCCTGGTTACATGATTGGGTTCTTCATTCTGATCCTTCCATAACTTCATTACTAGCAACGCTAAGTTTATAGGTAGAACCGCCTTTGTCCCATAGACCATTTAAAATGGCGAAATGCCGATAGACCTTTTAGTGCTGATGCAGTTTGCTCACAATGCGTACTTCAAGTGCACATGCCAGGACCTTTTATTTTCATCCAGTACTTTCTTGATTATGTTTACCAGGCTCTTATTTGATGATTCACCCAACCCGTTTCCCTGGGGGTAATAAGCAGTGGAATGGCCGAGAACGATATTGTACTTCTGGAAAAAGTTGATCATAGCCATGGATTTGAAGGCCTGGGCATTGTCGGTAACAATATTTTGGGGACACCCGAATCTTGACAAGATATTATCTTCCAAGAAGTCGATCACCACCGAGTCTGTTGCCCTTTTGGTTGGAATGGCTTCCACCCACTTTGTAAAATAATCCGTGGCTGTTAGGATCCACTTATGCTGAGCACTAGAATGGGGATTAATTTCTCCTATAAAGTCTAGTCCCCATTGTTGAAATGGAGCTTCAGCTTTGACTGGAACGAGTGGCAGTGCCGAGAGATTCTGTTTACCAGCGAATATTTGACAAGGATTGCAAACACACACTTTGGAATTGACGTCCGAAAATAGTTTCGGCCAATAGTATCCGGCCCTTAAGATCTTGTAGGCTGTGGCTCTCCATGAGTGGTGTCCTCCACAAATTCCTCCATGAAATTCTTCTATAACCCATGGAGTTTTCGACTCAACCAAATAGACTAGTAGGAACCCGAGTGGATCCTTCCAGTATAGCTGATTTTTGGCGATGCAATATTTTACAGCATGAAGTTTTAAAGTTCTGCATTTGGCTGGTGATAGTCCATCTAGACATTTCAGGTTTAACAAGTAGAACACTATGTCCTTATACTAGCCTGACGATATGAACTTTTCTTCGACCTTTCCTGAATCTGTCAGATCATCCGGCTCTTGCAGGCGTGCATCTTCGTCTTCCCCTTGGAGGCAATTAATATCAAGAGCTCTAAGATTTGACTCAGCCAAGAGTTTGGCCAAACCCTGCCTCTTTATCAATTTAGTCGGCTTGACTTCCAGATTGAATTCTTGTATTTTAGTGAGCCAGTGCCCTCATTTTTCGTCACTATATGGCTGTACCAATATATCTTTCACAGCACCGGTTGGCACGTACGCGATAATTTTTGAATGTAGTACATAGGTTCTGAATGATTTTAGCGCTTTCACCATTGCGTATGCCTATTTTTCTATTATGTCATACTTTAGTTCAGTGTCTCTAAGGCTCTTGCTAAAAAATGCGATCGGCTGCTCGAAACCTTCGTCATCCTTTTGCAGGAGCACCGCGGCGATAGTATGTTCAGAAGAAAACGAGAAGATGAGGAAATCTTTCAAGTAATCTGGGCTTGTTAACACAGGTGCCTCGCTGATGACTTTTTTAATATGCGCGAATGATTCTTTAGCCTCAGTCGTCCAATTTACTCTGCTATCTTTCTTCAGCATTCCTGTGATCAATTTGACAATCTTAGCAAAATTGGGGATAAACCTTCGTAAAAATTTTATTGTACCTAAGAAAGATTGAATTTCTTTTACATTTTATGGAATATTTATAGTTTCTATTGCTTCAATCCTCTTAGGATCAATCCTGATTCCATCTTTAGATACGATATGTCCCAGAATATTACCTTCCCGCATGGCGAAATGTGATTTCTTTGGGTTCAAAGACAAACCATACCTACGACATTTTTCGAAAGTCTGTTTTAGATGGATCAAATGTTCTTCATCGGTTTTAGAGAAAACCGTCAAATCGTCGAGGTAGATGACTACGAACTTATCTCTTTCTCCTATGAAAGCAATGTCCATAGCGCGTTGGAATGTGGCTCCTGCATTCATCAAACCAAATGGAATTTTATCATACATGAATGTACCCCATGGCATGGTGAAAGAAATTTTTTCTCTGTCTTGCTCGTTCATGGAGATTTGGTTATATCCAGAGAACCCATCTATCATAGACATTCGATTTGCTCCGACTACCTTTTCTAGGATATGGTCCATTTTGGGGAGCGGGTAATTATCCTTAAGGGAAGACTTATTTAGGTTTCGAAAATCTACACACAGTCTGATTTCTCCGTTCTTTTTCCTGACCGGAACCAAATTTGTAACCCAGTCTGAGTACCTCAGAGGTACGATTATTTTCGCGTCTAAAAGCTTCTTAACTCCTTTTCAATCATGGGAAACAAAATGGGGTTAATTTGCCTAAGCTTTTGCCTAAACGGCTTGACCCTGGGCTTCAAAGGTATCTTGTGCTCAATTATGGAAGTGTCATACGTTCTAAGCTCATCAGAGGACCAGGCAAAAACATCTTTGTACTGTTTGAGTAGGTCTCTGTACTGGAGTTTTACCTTGGGAGGGAGGAACTTAGACATCTTTACTATCCTGGATTCTTTCTCAGTTCCTATATCACAGTCCTCCACTTCTTCTGGTTGGGGCTGCAAAGTGGATTTCACAGGTACGTCGTTCTGATCGAAAAGTCTTTCTAAAGGAATTAAGCCTTTTGGAATTTGGTTGTTTTTAAGGACCAACATACGATGATCCGCTATTTTTTCTCGGAAGGTTTCAGGATCTTCCCCTTCTTGCATAATCCACATTGATTCATTTTGCTTCTCTTGGTCTGGATGAGTTTCAGAGAACTCACCTACTACTGTAAGAAATTTCCTGATTTGTTCATCATCTTCGAAAACCTGCCAGTGTCGGATATTGTCTGGTATAGAGGGTTTGTATCTAATTTCAATGTGATACTTCAGTTTGACGGTCGTGGGAGGAGAAAAGGTTGAAGCTACCTTGGCCAATGCGTTGGCATGTAGATTCTCTATGCGAGGGATAAAATGGACCTTTACAGATGAGAAAAAGTTTTCCATCAAATCCCAAGCACAATTTCTGTATGTTCTTAGTCTTGGATGCTTGGCTAGGTATTGTCGGTTTATTTGTCTTACTATCAATTCCGCGTCACCGTATACTTCCAAGTTTTTTATATTCAACTTCTTTGCAGCCTCTAATCCTAAGATCAATGCTTCATACTCGCATACGTTATTGGTGTAATCTATTTTCCACTACAAACGATAGGAGAAAGGAACAATGAACTTACCTTCGGGTGCTACCAAAAGTACCCCAGCACCAGCTCCTTCAGAAGACGAAGCTCCATCGAAGTACATTTTCCATACACCAGTATTGCACAGCTCTTCTGTCAAGGGGCTTAACTCTTCTTTCTTTGCATCAATTTCTTCCAGGCAACCATCTAGACCATCATCAAAAGACAAAATGCAGTTTCCCAGATCTTGTTCTGCAATGTAAATGGGGAAGTTGTGTGGGTTTTGGGGATCATTGACCGTGTATGCTAATCTTGTCTCTCTGTATAAACGAGTGAATTGAACCCCGAACACAGGGATTGTGGTGTAAGACATGTCTAAATAAAGGGATCCTCCCAACTTGGCCCCCCATGACCTAGATAAAAACATACCGTACTTAGGGGGAATATCGGCGATAACCACATCCATCAGGATACTTTTAATAGGGACCTGCGTTAGGGTAACTACTAGATCCTTTATCATTCCCATGCATTTAACCTTCCTTGAATCAAAAGAATACAGATTTCCATAAGGTCTCGTGATCTGGAGACCCAGCTTCTYCATTATAATTTTGGGCATAACATTATGAGAAGCCCCAGAGTCTAACATACAATTATGTAGCAACTGATCATGTATATTCAGGGTGATATAAAAAGGAGCGATGTTGTCTTTGGACCCTTCAAAATGAGGACCAAAGGTAATGTTAGGTCTATCATCTTCCAGGTTGACAACATCAGATTGACTTTCTGGCTCATAGACACCCATCGCTTTGGCAATTTGCTTCCGATAAGCAGGATTTTTTGCTAATTCTACCAAAGGAATCGGTATCTTAATTTTGTTTAACTCATTTTCAAAACTGAAAGATGTGTTTACCTTGTCTGTTTCTTTGGTTGAGATTTCCAGATTTTTTCTTTCCGACTTGCTTGTCTGGATCGCTTTATCACTGGTGATCCTAGTTGAAGACGTAACTTTATCTACTGGTTTGGTTTCTTGTGTTTGAGTTTCAACCTTTTTCACCTCGGACTCTTGAGTGCTTGTTACCTTGGTTTTGTTGCTGGGTAACAAGGTCTCTTCCGAAGGAGGTTCATAAGCTTGACCTTTTTGAAGGATTTTCTTAGGTTGATTCGTTGAGGTGGGTTTACTCTTAGATCTTAGGTTGTACTTTGGTTGAAACTCAGCCATTATCATCTCTGTTTCTGGTTGAGATACACAAGGATCAATGTGATCACCTTCTTCATCCTCATTAGTCGGTTGTGGAGTGTTCAAACATTTTTCATAGTTTTCACGAGTCAGATATGGCTGTGAACAGTCATCACCGAAATTTGCGACTTCATCTTCCGAATCTCCGAAATCTTGGAGGTCGTTTACCCCTATAAAATTTTCATTTTTTAGTGGAGCTTGTATTTTTTGATCTTCGTTCTTTATTTGTCTCTCTTGATTTTGGGGATTCAGGTTTCTCTTGAAGTCCTTTTTATTAGAAGAATTAGCTTTAAACTGGTCCAACTCCATCCTAGAGATTTTGTTAGACAGTTCTTTAATTATTCGGGCCATATCATCTACTTTGTCGTCAGTGTATTTTATTTGAGCCTGAAGGACCCGCTGGTTCCCTATAGCGTCTATTCTCGCGATTGACTATTTCGATTTTAGCTTTTAATTTTCCCGAAGCCATCATATTAGATTCAATTTCGACAACATCGTCTTGCATTCTATTTAGGGTGGCTCCTCTTCTTTCTCACAAAAGTAGTGTGAAATATGGCTCGAAAGCTCCCACGAAGCTTACTTTGGCTGAGGGTTCAGAGGGTTTAACTGCGGCTGGAATCTTATTATACAGTTTGTTGAATCTCAGAATAAATTCCATAACCATTTCTGAGTTCTTTTTCTTTAGGGACCCAAACTCAGTTAGATAATATAAGTGATCTTTTCGCTCTCCCCATTATGTGAGGAAAGCATCTTCCAAAGCATCATATGTCAGGATAGAAGCTGCAGGTAGGCTCCGAAATGAAGTTCATACCTGTCCTTCAAAGGGATGGACAAGGAGTCTCGAATAGACATCCTCGTGCTCGATACCACAGACGTCTGTGAATTGGTCAAATAAATTTATATTCTCGGCTGCGGTTAGATCTCCCTCCCCAGTGAACTTAGGAAGATTTTTGATGTAGTTTTCAGGCAAATCATGGAGGGGGATGGGAAAAACCAGGGGGGCGTATCTCACTGCTACCTTAGAAAATACTCTGGGAGGAGGGACATTCCCTTGGCCTCCACCTCCTCCTCCAGGAGCGCCTCCACCACCTCCTCCGACGGCTGCCATCGGTTCGGGTGTAGAAAATGAATGCGTAACACACTTAGGCGAGACCGGGAAGTTCCATAGAAGAAAAGCTGGTATGTCAACTGTCGACGGATTTTCTGAAGGGCCTTTTCCCCTGTGTATGGATGGGAAAGTCTGATGAATCTCACTCCTAAATTCAGAGCAATTTGTCGTTGGATCTTGGGTATCAAACAGAGGATTGCGTGAAGTAGAAGGTTCTGAATGGCACTTAGTCTTTAAAAAAATTTCGGGATTATTAACAGGCGTAATCAGCTTACCATCCGGGTTCTGTCTGGTATTTCTTCTAACGAATGCCAGTTTATATATTATTTTTTTTCGTGGAGTCGCCAAGTGAAAGATTGAAAAAGCCTTAAAAATGTGTGTACTCTATGTTCACTATCAAGGAGTAACACTTTCAACGAAATAAATGTCGTTTTCCCAGGGAAAATATTTCATAACTTCGCTCCTCGGAAGCGGCGCCAGAAAGATGTTGTTCCCGAGTCTGTACTAAGGATTAAAAGTACAGTGTCAAGGCATCCGAAAGTAGGTGAAAGATGGGTAAGAGAATAACGTCAACCTTCGGTATAGGAAACTAGGGAAGATTTCTATGTTCTCATCATCTAGCTTCCAACTGTTCCTGAGTAGTTATATCTTGTTGAATGGCTTCCCATGAACATTCAAGTTCCTCCCAGTTATTAGCAGTTTTAAGGATTATGTCAAAAATATTTAACGCAATATGCGTTTGGTTCGATAGTCCGGTTTCGATATTGGGCTATGTTGCTGCAGGGACAGTCATGGAGGAACAGTAAGGGTAAGAAAGGATTTAAAGGGGGATTAAATGTTGTCTTGATTTGGTCGAAATTAAGAGAATTTTACGTTTAGAGAATAAAATAAGAATGCAAATCAAAGGCTCTTTTCCGTAACTGTATTATATGTTAATAAAAGGTGTGAGGCGGAGGAAAACATTTAGCTGCATATAACGCAAGATTCCTGTCAAAGAGAAAACTCACATATAAACAGAAGAGGAAATTAGTAAGGAAATAACTGACATAGCATAGAATATATATAGAATCCTGAAAGTACAGATTGGTGTTACACCCACTGATAGCTGGTGCAGAGGAAAGACAATAAATACTTACAGAAAACAGAAATCCTTTTGTTATAGTAGTGGTCGTACTAAATTACAATAAAGCACATCAATTATGAATCACGGAATGAAATGAAACATGAAATACGAAGAAACAAACTTGTAACACAATCTGGACGGAATCGAGAATCTTTGGATTTGCTTATATTAACTTCTTGAATGCAAAAACTCTATTACAATTAATACCAAAAAGGTCCAGCCTTTTCTTTTTCTTTTTGTGATATATTTATACAACTTTACAGATCAGTTAGGATCTCAATGGTTTCACAAATTCGGTTACAACCGAGAGGAGCGAAATCATTCCCTTTCTCCTACTCCATTTTCACTTGGTGCTAGGTGTTCATCTTCGTGTAGATTGGTGTAGGCAATACATCTGTCCACAAATTTAGATACGAGCTGCGAAGGTTCCGCTTGATAGCTGGCCTTGGCGAAGTAGCACTCTCGAGCTAACTTCTGTAGCTTATCTCCCATTTATGCATCGACGATGTCGAGGGAACTTATTTGCGTGCTGGGTTGGATCAAATGCTTATCAACTCGAGCCATGTTCACCCTGTCTATTTGAGCGATATCTGCCAAATCTCTTTCCTCCTTCTCTTTCAGATCAAGCGAGATTTGTTCTACATTCATTTGTATTAAAGTTTCGGCATCGCCTCCAGTGTCCATACCCAACAGTTCGTCGTCTATAGAATTGAAGGCTTCTTCTAATGATTTGGTCACTTTTTGGGCTTGTTCCTTGCCCAGGGTAATGTTATGCTCCCAATCCTTCAACAAAATGTTACCTCTAGTTTGTTCTGGGAGAGTGAGTCCGGGGGAACCTGCCGAAACTCTGTCATTTGTGGCTATTACCACCTCCTGGAAGGCGACCTGAGCCACTCCTGCATCTCTTTCTCTATCAGTCAGGTTCTCGGAAACCCGATGCATCAACAGACAATCCTCTCGGATTGATCCTACTTTGGCGAGCAAACTCTGTTGTGTAGAAAAGATCTTGCTCTGAATTTGGATCGCTCAGGATTTAAACCCCTCGACATCGATCACCCTATTTTCAGTGATCTCCACCTGAGCCTGCAGCTCTGCAATCATAGTCCTCTGCTGACCAGCCTGCACCCGACCGTCTCAGATCACTGAATGCACTTGTTGCAACTTGGCTTTGAGCACTTCTATTTCCTTTTTATCAGCTAGTCGGGCCATTTCTATTTCCCCACTCACCTGACCTTTAGCACTTTCTGTGGACGAAGCTACTCTGGCTTCGAGAGTCTTGATCAGGCCATTCATTCTTTTGAGCTGATTTTTCAACATCCCGACCGAGAATTGATTCGCCGATGCATATGCTCCTAGCGTTCCTGCGATCTCCGTGGCGAATTCCTCATTCTTTTTTTTTTCCATCGGTTATAACTTTGAATTTTTTAGCAGTTGATCCTTCGTCCTGGTAGAACTCCCTTTTCACCACTTCTTTTCTCTTTTTGTCAAAGAATAACTCGTTTGGAGGAAGTTCTTCTGCTCTAATAGGCCTCAGTTCTTCATCAAATATCCATCCCTCACTGACATTTCCCTGTGCCGACTGCAAGGGTGTGACCGAGGTGATGGGCTTTCCTATTTGTTTTGCTGACTCTTTTGGAGTATTGACAGGGTTCTACTCTTTTGGCGTACCTAGAGCCTCTGTTTCAGTCTCCAGCTTTTGTTCGCCTGGTGGGCCTGGAGTTTTTACTTCCTCCTTTGAACTCTGTTCCCTAGGTGGGTGTGTAGTATCCTCTTCTGCTTCGGGATTCTTCACTTTCTCCCCTTCCTGGTGTTTTTCGAGGTTAGAAATTTGGTCCTCAGATCCTTTAGCGTCCTTCTGTTTCACCTCGAAAATACCCAAACCTCCCAACACAGCGGGAAGGCTTCTTCTTCTATGTTCTTGGAACTTTAATACAGATGTTGTGTCTTCAGGTGCTAAATATCGGATCCGAACTAGCACTTCCCCATAAGACCTCGCCCCTCGGAAAATGTCATCCAGGGGTGAAGACTCGTGTTCAAACCTCTTCAGCTCACAATTAGCTAAATGGTTGCTTACAATTTTCTGAGGATCATGTTTTTTATATTCAATGGAGACCAAACTCAGGTCTTCCAGGGCTGCAGCCTTGGCTTTAGCATGCCCAAAATCCAATAAAGAATAAGAATTTAGCTGAACAGGGAAAAACGACCATACCTTCTTCGAAGATGCTTTGAGCTCTTTACTCACCCCACCAATCACTGTTTGTCGGGTGATCTCGTGACAAGCCAGCTTGTTGGGGATGAACAGTGGTAGCGCAAGCGGGGGAACAGTAGCTCCGAACACTTTGAAATAGGAAAACTCTGCTTCTACGTACCAGTCCGCTATACCACTCAGATTTGCAGCAATGATGCCCGAGATACGAGGTGGCGAGTGACCAAAAATGGTGATGTGCAGGGGCACCATCACCCAGTTGAAAATTTCATAAATTAATTTGTCTGCTTTATTCTCCCACAGTTTGTCGTGATACTCATGCATGGGCTTTTCTTGGACTGGATTCCAAGCCCAACTCATCAGGGGGAATGGTGTCATGGAACATACCGCGTCCATGAGATATGAAGACATGAAAAACGAGGATGGTTGCCCACTTGTCTTCTGCTCCCGATACTCTGTGACCATGTTGGCCAGACTGTCTGAGAGTATCTTTGCCCAATTAAACGAGCAACCTTCTGCAACCCGAAACATGAGAGGCACCCACGCGATGTAGAAATCTGCTATGTCTTCTCTTCTGAATAGATGGCAAGTCATCATTGCCAGATACTTATACTGTGGCTCCAAAGAAGAGATAGAATAAATACCCTGGTCATTTGCTCTGAATTTCGCGGAGCACAAAACCCAATCTTTGATCAAACCGGGCATGGTTTTGTCATACTATTTACACTCTTTCTCTTTGAATTCCTCCAGGAACTCGGCACCATATGTGTATTCAGATGTCGAAGGTAGCTTGTACATGGTTTGGATGTGGTCTGGTCTAAAAGTCCTGACCGCGACCCGCTGGTTGTTCATGATAGTTCTGGTGGGTAAGTCTATATGATCCAACACCCATCGGATCATATCATAATAGGGAAGCAACCGTGGTCTGGTTTCTACCTTGTGCATTCCTGATTGAACAACAATCTTGTATTTAGTGTTCAAGTCATCCTTTTCATTGTCGTCGGAGTCTGAATAATTCACCAACTCAGATTGCAGAATATCTGAAACAAAAGACCAGCTAGGGACTGAATCAACACTCCGGGGTGAAGTGTTGGAGACATTATCCGAGCCTTACCTTGCAACCTCGATATTCTCTTTTGCTGCTTTCCGTGGAGCCATGGCGGAAGCTTGAATTTTCGTCCTTCTGTGATAGACCTGCGTATACATGCAGCAATTAGTTCACTCAGAAAATGATGAGCTCTGCGTGCTTATGAAAAATGTTTTCATATAATGAAATGAAACTCCTGTATATGTTCGAAAATTCTGTACTATTCCAAATAAGTCTGTCTAATCGCAATTAGACACAAATTTATTGCATAAAATCCGATTTTATTTATTCGTGGATTCACCCTAATTCTTCATTAATGTCATCAATGTTTGACGGTTTGACAGTCAGTCGGAGTAGGGAGAGAGATGGTTACCTCGGGAAATGTGCAAGCCTCGATGCGCGGGACATATCTCGCTTTATTTTAAATTATCAGAACTTAACACGTTTATAACTTTCTTGTTGTTCACTGCATCGTGAATTTCCTTTTAACATTTTGAGTCCCCAACTCGCGAGATCACGAGGACCGACTTTGGCTTAATTAACATTAATCGTGATTTGGAACTTCATTAATTTTATAATCAATTTATTTCTCCACATCGCGACTTCGGAACTTCGAAGACAAATTTCTGGGAGATTAGTACGCCAAGTCGTGAAAATGCAAGATGGCGATAATTAAGACTCAATTAAGGGGAGAGAAATCTTGGATTAGGTGATTAATTAATCAAGTTATAATTACATCGCGACCTCGTGAGTCGGGATTTTAGACGTCGTAACTTTATAAAAGATAGTGTCGAGTGGCGAAACGCCGAAAACAGATTTTAACTAGGGTTAGCCTTGTTTCTTTTAGTCTTTGACCAGGGTTAGCCAGAAAGAACCTCGTGTTCTCAGATCTCGAAGCTATAAAAATAAAAATTCGAACTTAGTGAATGCCGAGGTGCGAAACCCCGACGACGTCTAATCACTGGGTTAAAAGATCTTACCCTGGTTATTGTCTTGAGTGAAAATTTAAAAAGACTTCGTTGTTTCGTGACTCGGGACGTTTAAATTTATGAGTTATATTTTTCGACTTGCGAGATCCCGAAGTAAAACAAAAAGGCCATCTTTAGCAAGTCTCAAAAATTGAAAAATGTGAAGGGTAAAAGATAAAAACAAGGGCGGCTCCAATAGTTAGATTCACAAAATCTAAGCATAGAGGAACAACTAAAACATAATTATGTTGATTTTTTTCCATATGAATATCTCAGAAGGTTTAGGTATAGATTATAAAAAAGTTTAGAATCCAAGGGTCTAAAAATTACTTCGATAAAGTTATTTGCAAAACCCATAGGGCCTTCCCTTTAATCTTGACCAATGAGATTATTTGTGGGTATATATTCAAAGGAGTTTTCATCTATTTCACAACATTCAAAAATCAGAGAGATTATTTTACCTACTAGTAATTCTCTTATTTATGAGCAAGAGGTTTGATTTGAAACTCTGTACTTTTTGCTAATTTTGAATGTTCATAATCTAAAATAGAGGCTGTGGACATATTGTGTTTTGAAATTGACCTATTAACCATGAGAAGCCTCAAATATGGTTTCATTAGAGGATATATGCAAAGAATTTTTCTTCGAGCAATTACCCTCTAACTGTCCTTTAAAAACAATATACAAATTGTATGAAGTTTGACAATGAAAAAGGGGGATTTATGAAGTAGGGTGTCTTTCTTTGTTATGAAAAAGAGTAATGGGTGGAAATATTTAATTGGATTTTGGGTTGGTCATCTTTGCATACTCTGTTCTATTTGATTTAAAATTGATTGAGACATGCATTATATCCAATATTTTTTTGTGTGACCTCTATCTCATGAGATTCATTTAGTTTCAAAACACTTTCATTCCTAGTAAATTTAATTTGAATATCATCATAGATTATTGCATTAGGTTGTTTTTCGATTTATTAGTAAGAGGCTTGACAAGAGGATAGGGTATATTGGTTTCCTATTCAAATCACTTGCTTCTTTTATTGAAGGATACTCCAATTTTGATCTAGATTAGATCATTATATTGTTTGCCATCTATCTCGATCCTTTTAGGGTGGAAAAAATTGGAGGAATCATCTTGTAGGGTCATTTTAGTGGTAGGTCCTAGTTTAGAAAATTGGGGTTCATAACCTTTCATAACCATTTTGAGGCATTAAACAATGTTTTTTGGGGCTTCAGTGTCTGAAAATTGTGCACACACCCTTTACGATTTTCTACAATATGATACCTTTCCAATGATGTAGATAATGTGTCAATCAAAGTTTGTATGCAAACGTTATGCCTCCCATAAGTTGACCTATCATGTTGACCACCATGGTATGAGAATATTCCACGTAATGCCCCATTACTCATGCATATGGGGCTAGCCACATATGTAATTTCAAGAATATTCTATAAGGTTCAAAAACCCTATCACAATTGAGGATTGAGGAAGTCAAGAACCTACCCCTAGATGGTTATCAGGCTATGTTAAATATCGTGCCACTAGGAGAAGAAGGGGTTCCATTATTTTGCATTGTATCTTGTTCCACAACAAAGTAAAACATTTGAGAGTGTTATTTTGTAAGCATAACAAAGGATGAGATATTATGTAGCATCCATACAAGCTACAGGTCTAACGAAACTCCACATAGAGTGCTTCTTTCTTTGTACTTGCATCATGTCTATACCAGAGAAAAGAGAGCAGAGCAACCTCACCTTCTATCTGGGTTTTTTCCCATATTGGGTTTCCTAGGTCATATCTTGAGTTTATTTGTGGATGGTGGGATTGGATTTCACTCTTTTTATTTTTCGCATTTTATCTATCACGCATAAGTAGAAAAATCAATAACTAAATATTCTAGAAATCTAAAGGAAAAATAACCTTAATAATAAATATTTTAGTTATTTATTAGATCTATTGTTACTAAATATTCCAGTGAAATAACCATGGAATTTTATAGATCATATTGGTATTAAAGCAGGCTTTACTTTTGGGGTATTTGTGGGAAGTTGCAGGATCCAGGAATTGGTTGAAAGAGAATTTGCAAAACCCTAGCTGTCGCAGATGTGTCTATTCGTAATAAACCTCAATATCCAATAGAAGAGATATTTGAGTGGTTTGAAGCACAAGTTGTCAACATCAGTCACAATATGAACCTCCTCATATTGGCTCTAGTAAGCAAGCTTGAACCATTCAAAGATAATGGAGGCTCTAACTCAGAGATTAGATCAGAGGGGAAACTGAGAGATCAAGAAGAATTAGAAAATGAGTTGCGGGAAGAATCCAAGAAAGAGAAACCAAGTTCGAGTGTCATTAACCCTTCACGGTCCATATTCAATATGGAAGCAAAAGTGGAAATAAAGCCATACCAATTTTAGATCGATGCATTAAAACTAAATCATTGGTTGCAACAACTAGAAGTTTATTTTCACGTTCACCATATAGATGAAGGGAAAAATATTTCATTTATTAGATTGAAGTTAGAGGGCCATTCTTTTACCTGGTGGGAAATACACATGGAAACACTTAGGTGATCCTCCTATAACTAGGTGGGAGGAATTCAAAACCCTCATCAATTCCCAATTCTATCCAATCGGGTATGTAGAGGACCAATGGACCCAACGACACTACTTCAGGCAGAGGAAGGGGTAGAGTGTATAGGATTACACCATTGAGTTCATAAAGACGACAAATATTTTATCATGATTTTGCAACTTCATGAGCCTTCGTTGTGCCTGATCAACGGTCCATATCAATCCTTGATCCAACGGCCCGAATAATTTTGGGATATCACATATCACAAGTTCAAGAGGTTAGAGCACCTCATTCCTTTGGATTTCTCGATCTGTGAAACTCTGAAACAAAGTCTTTGACGTGCTCTGATATTTTGCCACGTGTCCTCTTTAATAATGGATGGACCACCTGCATTTGGGATTTTGTAAGTCTGCTTCTCCTTGCACTTTAAATAATGTGTAGGATCTCTTGGATCCAATGACGGTCGGACCCCACACTCAGATATAACACTCAAGATCTGTTCTCCCTCTGCGCACTCCTCCTCCTGAGCTTATCCTTCCTGGGTGTTCTTTCCATCAATGACAAGTGCATCATTGTTATTCCTGTAAACATGCCAACAGTCTCCCCCTTTGGCATTGATGGCAACCCTGAATGGATGCACTATTATTATTAGACCTCGATCTCCAACCTTAGCATCCAGTCATGCTGTTCTTCTCCCCCTTTGACATCAATGTTAAAGAAATACACACCCCCCCCTAAGCTGTTGCAGTAACTTTTAGGAGGTATCATATATTCAAAAAATAGAAACTCCCCCTAACGGGATGGACTCTCTTAGGTGTGAGATGGGATGACACCCAACTTTCGACGGAGATATTCAAATGGTGTCTTGGCTAGGGGTTTAGTAAAGATGTCTGCAATTTGTTATGTGGTGGGAATGTAAAGAACCTGAACAATCTGATTAGTGACCTTCTCTCTCAGAAAATGGTATTTTATGAGAATATGCTTGGTCTTGGAGTGGAATACATGATTCTTTGACACACTTATGGAACTAGTGTTATCACAATGAATTGGGATCAGTGCAGTATATTTTACCTCCAAGTCTGCAAGTGTCTGAATCATCCATAATACCTAAGTGCAACAAGTAGTAACAACAATGTACTCTGCCTCTGTAGTTGATAAAGAAGTGGAACCTTGCTTTTTACTCAACCACGCTACTAGAGAATCTCCTAAGTAGAATGCACCTCCACTTGTGCTTTTCCTTTCATCCATGCAATTAGCCCAATCAACATCTGAGTAGAATGATAACTAAAAATTATGATTCTTAGGATACCATAGGCCATAGTTCATTGTTTCTTTCAAATATCTGAATATCCTTTTGACAGCTAGCAAATGACTTTGTTTAGGTGCAGACTGATCTCTTCCCACCATTCCAACAACATGCATTATGTCTAGACAAGATGATGTGATGTACAATAGGTTTCCTATCATTGACCTATATGAACTTTGATCAACATCAAGTGAGCCATCATCCTTGATTAATTTCCATCCAGTAACCATAGGTGTGCCCATAGGTTTAGAATCTTCCATTTGAAACCTTTTCAACATTTCTCTTAGATATTTTTCTTGAGAAATGAACATTCCTTCATACCTATGAGTAATTTGCAGACCAAGAAAAAATGTTCACCTATCATAGACATTTCAAACTCAGACTCCATGGCAGAAGCAAATCGTTGTACCAATGAATCCTTATTACATCTGAAGATGATGTCATCTACGTAGACCAAAATGATGAGCAAATCATTACCCTCTGTTTTGATATATAGATTGTTTTCAATTGTTCCTCTCTTGAACCCTTTGTCTTGGAGATACGTATTCAGTCTGTGATACCAGGCATGCGGGGCTTGTTTTAACCCATATAAATATTTCTTCAGATTGCATACAAAGTCAGGGTTATCAAACAGTTCAAAATCCTCTGGTTGTTCCATATAGACTTCTTCGTTTAAATCTCCATTTCGAAAAGCTAACTTGACATCCATTTGAT
This sequence comes from Picea glauca, assembly GCA_000966675.3. NCBI lineage: Eukaryota > Viridiplantae > Streptophyta > Pinopsida > Pinales > Pinaceae > Picea > Picea glauca. The sequence continues at coordinate 96,008 of JZKD02S0269638.1, forward strand.
AGACTTTAAACCTTTTATGACAAGCATAGGCAAGAAATATTTTGATAGCTTCTAATCTTGCTATGGGTGCAAATGTTTCATCAAAATCTAGTCCTTCTATTTGAGCATAGCCTTTACAGACCAATCTTGCTTTGTTCCTGACAACTTGTCCCTACTCATTCAATTTATTCTTAAATATCCATTTGGAGCCTATGACATTTTTACCATCAGGTCTAGGAACCATCCGCCAAGTATTGTTTTTCTCAATCTGGTCAAGTTCATCATTCATGGCTTTAACCCAATGGTCATCTTTACTGGCTTCATTAAATTTCTTGGGTTCCATCATTGACATGAATGATATATGGGATTGCTCGGTGTTTTTGATTATCCTTCTCCTGGTTTGTACACCTTTGTCTTTTTCACCAATTATCTGACTTGTAGGATGATTCTTTTGAGTGATTCTGGAGGAGAAATTTGATGTTGTCTACTGATTTGAGTCTATCTGGATATTTGAATCTTCATCTGGATCAGAGTCTTCTTGTTCTGATTCTTGGACCTGTTCAGCTTCAACTTCATCTATATCCTTTGTTGTTGATTCAATATTGTTTACCCCTCTTATTGGGATTCCTTCATCAATTTTTATGTCAATATAGTCAACCAATCTATGTAGCCTCTTATTATAACATCTATATCCTTTACTGTTTATAGTATACCCTAAGAATATGCCTTCATCAGCCCTGTCATCATACTTGCCAATGTTCTCAACATTATTCTTTGTGTAACACTTACTTCCAAAGACTTTGAAGTGTTTGATTGAAGCAGGTCTCCCATACCACAGTTCATAGGGTGTCTTGTCGGTGTGTGGTCTGAGGTGGGATTTTTTAAGAAGATGGAATGTTGTGTTTATTGTGTCTACCCAATAGGTTTGACCAATGTTCTTCTCATTCATCATTGACCTGACCATTTGCTACACTGTTGTGTTTTGCCTCTCAACTACTCCATTTTGTTGTGGAGTTCTTGGGATTGTGTATTCTCTCTTGATCCCATGTTTATCACAGAATTCTTTGAACTCACTTGATATAAATCCACCTCCTCTGTCTTCTCTTACTGCCTTTAACCTCTTGCCTATTTTATTCTCAGTTAAAGCCTTAAATATTTTAAATTTCTCAAATGCTTCATCTTTTTCCTTGAGAAATGCAACCCAAGTAATTCTGGAGTAATCATTAATGATCAACATGAAGTAGTTTTCTTTCCCTGTGCCTTCCTGTCTTGATGGTCCACATAAATCCATATGGACTAGTTGGAGTGGTTTCTTTGTTGAAGTAGAACTCTTGGATTTAAACTGTGTCCTGGTTAGCTTTCCTACTTGGTAGGGTTTACACACAAAGTCTTGTGGCTTTGATATTCTTGGAAGATCTTTTATTGCCTCAAAATTTTTGAGCTTGATTAAGTGATCAAATTTTAGATGTCTAAGTCTCCTATGCCATAACCATATCTCATCATGTTTGTTTAGATGACACTCTTATCTATATTCTTTCAACACATATACATTATTTTCTGTCCTTATGCCATTAGCCACCACTTGTCTTGAGTTTATAGACTTATATTTCATTCCTTGGAAGTGAACACTACTTCACATCCTTTGTCACACATTTGACTTACACTGAGTAGATTATGTTTCATCCCATCTACAAGAAGAACATATTGATATTTTCCTTTTCCATTACTTAAACTCACTATCCCTTTACCCTTGATTTTACCTGGAGCATCATTTCCAAAGGTTACGTTTCCTGATTTTATTTCACTTAGAGATAGAAACTTACCTTTGTATCCCGTCATATGTTTGGAGTATCCACTGTCTATATACCAAGGTTTATTTTGTATTTGAGCCGAAAAAACTAATCCACACTTGTCACTTTCTCTATTATTCCAAACCTTGACATTTTTAGCAGCGGGATTCAAATCTGGTTCATAGTTCTTTAAGTGATAGTCAACAGCTTTATGTCCAAAATTATGACAGATGTGACATTCTGATTCATTGAATAAGAGATCATAACGATTGTTATGATTAACTAGTGTCCTTTTCCCAGCCATCAAGTGATTTGCAGTCTGTGATGGTTTGTTACTTGGTTGTCTCATTCTTTGTTGTGGCACATACCTATACCTTGAATGTCTTGATTGCTCATATCTAAATTTTAAAGAAGAGTTTACAACTTTGTGACCAAAATTAGAACAGAAAAAACAATATCCATAGAAAATACCTTGGTACTTGGAAAATGGTTGTCTTCTTCGAGAAGGTTGATTTCTTCAATGCTGACGATTTCTTTGAGCAGAGAGTGTATTATTTCTCTAATCTACAATTTCAATTCTGGTACCTTTTTCTTTACTCCTCCTGGGTAATCGATTATATTGTTTTGTTTCTGCAGGTTTGTTGTTGTCATATGTTGTAGATTTGACAAACTTGATGGGCTCATTGTTACTTGGCTGACCACTGCTTGATCCCTCTTCATAACCCAGACTTGTTTTCAGCTTTGGGTTCCTTTGCTGATTTAGAATGGTGGCTAATCCTTCCTAGGCTTTGATACTTGAAAGATTATGATGATACAAGGCTTGAAACTTCTCCAGCTCTTTCCTATTTTTCACTACTTCTTCCTCCAGAGCTTCACATCTTGACTTCTTTTCTGATAACTGTTGTTTCAGAATGTCTTCAATTTTCTTTGCCTCTTCTAATTCCACTTTTAGCAGGACAAATTCTTCATCAAGTTCCTTACTGCCTTTCTTGAACTGTATCAACAATTGTTTTTTCTTTCTTGTCTTAATTTTGAGTCTGTCAAGCTCTTCTAGTGCACTGATCACTTCTCCTTCCAGTTCATTAGCATCAATTCCTGTGATTTTATTGTCATAATCCTCTTTGGCCATAAGCATGAAGTCATTTATTTTATATTCAATAGAAGATTCACTGTCTTGATTATCTGAAGGATCATTATCATTTTTTACACACAGACTTTTCTTCTTAAAATTATTCTCTTTAAAGAAATTTTTGTGTTTGTGCTTCTCCTCCTCATCATATGTCTAATCCTTTATTTTGTGAGGACATGTATTTTCAAAATGACCTATCTTACCACAATTGAAACATTTGAAAGGTAGTTTACCTTTGTATTTTTCTGATCCCTTCTTCAGTCTTCTCACAAATTTTGATTCAATTTCATCGGGCTCAGAATCCTCATTCATGTCTGCTTTAAATGATGATTCTCTGGGGGTGGGTTTATCTTTAATCATTTCATATGTAGTCAATGTTCCTAGAAGTTGATCAAATGCCAAGGCATTTAGATCATTAAGTTATTTTATAGAAGAGACCTTCGGGTTGAACCTATCTAGTAGAGATCTCAAAATTTTCTGAACTAAGGAGGGTTCCTCAATTTTTTCACCAAGTGCTTTCATTGCATTTACCAGTTCTTCAACTCTTAGAAAGTACTTTCCAATAGTTTAATCCTCTTTCATATTCAACTGTTCAAACTGTACTCTATAGGCTTGAAGCTTGGTGTCCTTTACCTTCTCATTACCTTCATAACTGCTAATGAGTTTGTCCCACATTTCTTTGGCAGTTTCTAAGTGCATTAATTTTACAAATTTTGCCTCTGCAAGCCCACTCAGGATAAAATTCATATCCTTAGCGTTGAAGCTAAATTCTAGCTTGTCATCCTTATTAGCTAGTACAACTGGCTTTACATAACCAGTCTCTACCACATCCCAGACATCTGCACCTAAAGCCATTATGTAGGTTCTCATTCTAACTTTCCAAAAGGAAAAGTTTGTTCCATTGAATATAGGGGCCTTATTGGTTGAAGTTCCTTCATAGATTGACATGTTTAAGCTCTAGGATATACCCTTAGATAAAAGGGGCCAGCTCTGATACCAATTGTTGGACAAATGAGAGAGGGGGGGGGGGATGAATCAATTGTTATTTTGCTTAAACAAGTATATCCATTTTTAAAATCATTACAGAAAACTCAGTGATGATCACAATAAATAAGAAATAGAGTATTCGACATCAATCACACACATGTATAATGCAGAGACAGATATTCTTGAGGAAACCCATAAAGGGTGAAAACCTCTTTTTCTTTATATGATAATTATTTTATGTACATTATCATTCTTATGAGCACTAACTCATAATGAGGCTACCACCTCTGTTTTGCAAGCTGCTACATGTCGAGAGCACCAACTCTCTGGTTTCTCTAGCACCCACTAGAAGGAAGCACCAACTCCCTGGTTTCTCTAGCACCCACTAGAAGGAAGCAACAACTCCCTATGTGTTCCAGCACCAATTGGATGGAAGCACCAACTTCCAATCACACAGGCACCAACCTTTATAACAGAGAACAACAATTCTCCCTTGCACCACCCTGCCACCCTGGTTTCTCTGCCTACAACCAGATGGAAGCTACAACTCCATGTGTTCAAGAACTGACTTGAAACTCAAAGGAAAACAATCCTCCCTAGCACCTCCCTACCACCCTGAGATATAAAGTTTGCTATCAGTAAATTTATCACAGTGATACAATATTTATCAATGGCTTATCGGCTCATCACTGTTCTGCTACACTGCTATGCTCTGCCTGCATCAGTGTCTTCCTGCACACATTCCTTGTGCTTTCTGTTCTTCTGCCTTTTATGCTCTGTGCGCCATGTCCCTTCTATGCACCATTCCTCTTCTGTGCATTTCAGCTGCTGCACCCTGCCTCCTTCTACTCCCACGAATGATTCTCAACAACAAAAAAAATATCTTCTATGTTTTGCATTTTTATAGTCTCTGTGCACCTTGTGCATGCTGCATGCACTATCTTTTCACAGCTCCACTGAGCTTTACTTTGGGATGTGCATGTCGATCTCACGTTGAGTCCTCTACCAGTTTATCCTCGCAAGGCTTCAATCTCTATGGCAGTTCCTCAATGTTTTTTCTGCATATATGCCCATTTATTCTGAGCTTCTTTTCTTTTCTTGGCAGTAATAGTCTTCAACCCATTTCCATCTGTCAGTCGACTCTATGATGAGTCTACACTCTACTGGTAGTTTCCTCAATACCCTTCACCTTCTTTGGTGATCACCCTTAAGTCTCTTCGAGTCCTCTGGCAGAAACCATCAGTGATTTCTAGCAGTTACACTGCGAACCTCTTCAGCCTCCTTTTCTTTCACATGTGGCCTCAGGTGGTGACCAAACGCCTATTTATAAGGTGCTTTCACGACTCGCGTTTTGAGGATCTAAGGATGAGGCATATAGACTGTCCAAGTTGCGATCTCCGAAATGGAGCTTAGCTGCATGCTAGCTCCTCCTTTAAACCTTCGATAATGTGACCTTGGCTATGACCACATGCCTAATCAAAAAGGTATTTTGATATTTTTCATTTCAGGTTTTCTCTCGTGAGTCTCCTTGACTCCTCATATTGCGAACCCTAAAATGGAGCCTAGCTATGCTAGCTCCTTCCTTCACGTGCCCACAATGATGACCAAGCGCTTATCCATAAAGGGATTTCACAATTCGCAATTCAATAATTTTGTCGTGAGTATCCTTGAATTCTCCACTTCCGGTACTCTAAATGGATCCTAGCTACGCTATCTCCTTCCCCTCACATAACCCCCAGTAGTGACCACAGCCTACGCCAAAAAGGCGTTTTGCATTTCAGCATTCTTGTGATGAAGGGTCTCAACACTCCAAGTTGCAATTGCCGAAACTCTGAAAATGGATCCATATTAATGGTTCACACTTTCTCTTGATCAACGAATCATATTGAATCGTTGTTTTGTGTTTTGCGATTTCGACAATCTTGTGGTGAGACTTCAAAAATCTCCATATCGCGATCTCTGAAATGGAGCTTAGATGTTAGCACCTTCCTCCAACTCTCGATGATGTGACCACAACCTATGAACACTCGCTAATCATTTGAGCACTTCACTCTTCAGATCAATGGTCCACATTTTTTGGTGATCAGACGACTATCCACCGCCCCAAAAATTCAGCTTTCGGGACTTTGGGGGAGTGTTGATACTAAAAATCCTGAAACTAAACTCTCGGAGTGACGTCATTCTTGCGTCACTCAATGACGTGTCACAAGCCTATTATCTACCATGTTTCATTCATATTCGTGATTTTCACGTTCCTGAAATGCCAAATCAACTTGACACTTGTTGTTGCTTGATCATGCCATGTGTCATTGCTGACATAGGATTCCACCTATCCTTACTGACATTGTATGTCACGATATACCTCCTAGATCTAGTGGCCCAGATTCATCCTTGATCCAACAACTAAGATTATTTCATGATTTCACATATCGCAAGTTAGAGAGGTTAGGAGCCTCCCTCCTTTGACCTTTCAGTCAGCGAAAAAACTATCACTTGCCATGTGTCCCTCTTGGATCAAACCTCAATATTTTATCGCGATTTCACAACTTCACGATCCTTTGTCATGCATGATCAACAATCCAGATCAATCCTCGGTCCAACAACCCAGATCATTTTGGGATATCGCATATCGCGAGTTCAAGAGGTTAGAGCACCTCCTTCCTTTGGATTTTCTTATCTGTGAAACTCCAAAATGAAGTCCTTGACGTGCTCTGATCTTTCACCATGTGTCCTCTTTGATAATGGATGGACCACCTGTGTTCGGGATTTTGTAAGCTCACTTCTCCTTGCACTTTAAAGAACATGCAGGTTCTCCTGGATCCAACGACAGTCGAACCTCGCACTTGGATATAATGCTCGAGATCTATTCACCCTCTGTGCGCTCCTCCTCCTGAGCTTATCCTTTCCGGGTGTTCTTGCCATCAATGACAAGCGCATCATTGTTGTTCCTGTAAACATGCCAACATCTAGTTCACATGCTAATATCATAGTAGCAGATCTACTCAATAATCTTGGATTGGAGGTTCACAATCATCCTAGCCCCTACCCATTGGGTTGGGTAAACAAGGATGCAAAGATAAAGGTAACAAAACAATGTAAGATTGAATTTATTGTAAGTGATAATTATATTGATGAAGTGGAATTAGACGTCTTACCTCTTAATGTATGTGGATCAGTGTTTGGAAGCCCCTGTTTGTCTATGAGGGATGCAATATTCATGAAGAGAGCTAAACAATGCCAATTGAGCAAGGATGGGAAGTGATAAATCATTAATGCACATAAAGGAAATTAAAATATCTCACTGGTAAGTGACTATTGTCACACTTACTTATACTGAGAGGGGTAGGTGAATCAGTATAGGATTGTTTTTAATTTTATTGCAATATTTATCAATTTATGACTTCACCATCCATAAGAAATTAATCAAAAATGTACATACAAACATACAATCCAAATTGCACAAATATTTAACGTGGAAACCCAAATAGGAGAAAACCACAAAAGTTTTATTTAAAAATTCATGTAGGCACCAACCTATTGTTACACTATTTGCAGGCACCAACCTCTTGTTATAATGTTTGCAGGCACCAACTTGCAGGAGACACCAATCCCTTCTCCTCAGCAATAACTCAGGAACAATGTTTGTAGGCACCAACCTGCAAGAGACACTGATTCCATTGGCTGAGAATAAAATTACCTCTCCCTATAGGAACAAAACTACAATTGTTATATTTGCAAGCATCGATATGTAGGAGACACCAATCCCCTCAAGCTATCAATAATATCAAACTGATTCTTTTCTTCAAGTCTTCACCTATACAAATCAGTTTCTCTATATTTGTTTTCACAACACTCTCCACCAGCTCACACTCTGCATGAATTCAAAAATTCCTTAGACCTTGCACTTCCCAACCACCCTTAAACAATCACATTCTTCTTTCTTACATTTTCTGCCATTTGAAAACCTTCGAGCCTCAGAGATTCTCTTCCACAATTTTTAATCTCACAATAAAAATACTCATGGAATCATGATTTATATACTCCATGCTTTCATGGATTTGTCCACAAAAAAAATCTTATGGGATTAGATCTATCTCCCATGGAACTTCCTCGAAAACGGGATGCAACAATTCCTCGAAACACCCTCATGAAACCAGTACAAACCCCTTTGGTTTCATGTGTGATCTACTCATAGTCCACAACACATATTACATCGCTCCACCACCATCAGATCTAATCCTTGAACAAAATGTGACCATCGATCTGTTCTCCACCCAAAAAAACACACAACATGACTTTGATGCTCAGGAGCCATCTGATCTAGTTCCTTGATTTGATATCGACTGTTGATCTTGTTCCCTAGATATTGGGACCCTCGACATACTGGGCCCCTGGGCTCCTAGGATATCGCACCCCCGGGCCTTCAACACCCACACCTTCAACCATTCATCTAGTATGTAATATACCGATGTGATGTGGTTGTTGACGTGGTCTCCACGTGTGCTTCATCTGCATGTCCTGACTGACATGGCATTGTACAAGGTTTGACACATGGCATTGTACATAGTTTTTGACTTCATCTCCATATGGACCTGACTTGGCACCTGATTTGGCCCATTGAGGCATCATCCTATCGACATATCAGGCCCTTAGGCCCCTAGCCCCCTAGAATATTCATTGTTCTTACACTCTGCTTTCTCCTGATCTCTCGATATCAAATATTTTGATATTGTGGACCCTAGTACCAAGGTACCAGGCCACAGATATATCGGGCCCCCGAGACTTCAACACTACATTGTTCCTTCAACCTTCCAGTCTCTGATATGGAGCCATGCCCATGGAACCATGTTATCAGGCCACTGATCTATCAGGGCATCGATCCCACAAGGGTATCGATCCCATGAGTCCCTAGAACTTCAAAACTGCATTGACACTCCATTCTTTCGATATCCGATATGGAAATATCTTAGTTGGACCACCATGCTAACGTGGCAGATGATGTGACCTCCATGTAGCACATCGTACTGTCTTGTTTGCACTTATGGAACTAGCATGGTGGATGACATGGATTTGCACATGGAATTGATGTGACCACTGACCTACCAGGTATTGGGCCCTTGGGCCCTCAGAAATTTTTTTAATGTGTTTTTTAGTGAATGTTCTGGTACTCTTGTATCCAATATGGTGGACCCCACCAGTTATCGGGCCCCGGAGCCCCTGATCCCCCAGAAATTTGTCCATTGCACTAACACTCCAATCTCTCGGTCTCCATTTTTCTAGGCCCCATGACCAAAAGGTAACTCTTCACATGGGGTTACGTAGCTCATCATTCACATTTAAACTACATTAAAGTGCTTTTGAAATATAAACCTTTCAAAGTTGATTCTCCTTATGTTTGTAGGATATTGTCTTTTGTGTCGATTTAGTTTATCGAGCCCAAAACCTTCACACCATACTCGCTATCTTCCTCTGCACTCTTAGACTTCAACAAAATGTGATCTCTCAGCCACAATCTTTACAATTTCAAATCCTCAAACTCGTTCTTCTATTTCAGGGTCATCTTGTTTTTCTTCCATTCACCATTTCTCCTCAAGCTTGTTGTTATGGCATTGTTGTTCAGGGGTAAACACACATGAATCTTGTAGAAGGTTAATGACACATAGAGATATTTACAATATCCCCCTATCTTTGACACTAACAAAATTCATGAATGTCTACCTTTGACATCAATGACAACAATTTTCCAACAAAGTCCCCCTTTTTCATTGATGACAACACAATGAGAAACTCCTTTAATCTATGCAACCATAGATCTCATCATTTTTTTCTCATTTAAGTTGATTGCTTCCTACAAGTATCCCCATGCCTGCAAGTCTCCATCGTCTCTTTACTCTCCCCCCTTGACACCAATGGGAAAGGGATATTCTCCCCCTTACATTGTACTCTTAATTTTCTTCTCTGCAATCAACAACCTTCTTTCTTTTTCTGCAACTCCCCCTGAGCTTGTGATTTTCCATTGCTTCTCCATGAAGATTTCATTACATTCTTGTTCTTTATCTGCAGGCTCCTTTTCTCAAAAATATATTCATCAAAGTCACTTCATACAATCAAATCCAATGGTTTATATTAAGATATTTGTGTATCAACATTGCATGTTTATCTCACAACTGTCATTTTCTTCCAATCAGTTGAAGTACATGACCAAAAGATTCATGGATTTACTTTTCTGTGACAAATTCTTTATAATTTTGAATCTTGCCTTTCATTTTATTCTTTTTTTTTTTTTCATCTGCAACTTATCACATCTCAATATACCTTGATTCTTTAGGATGTTGTATTTCCTTCATATCTTCTAAGGGATATTCTGATTTATGATTATCATCATACTAATTCATTTATGTAAACAACATCAATATCTAATCTTTATAAATACTCACAACAAATTCATCAAGGGATTCATCCTCTTCACTTTCTTTGTATAGATATGTCATAATGATGTTCATAAACCCCTTCAATCTATAATATCTCCTCCAAAAATTATCAACTATAGGTCCCTCTAGAATACTTGTATAACAAGACATTAAAGGTTGTTTATTATTTGCATGAGTATGTTGGTCAAAACATGCACATATAGAAACTATAACTCCTAAAAATAAGCTTCCTTCATCATTATTGTAAAAGTTCCTATATTGTTTGCACACTTACTTATACTGAGAGGGGGGATGAATCAATATAGGACTATTTTTACTTTTCTTACAATCTTTATCAATTTATTACTTCACTAGCCATAAGAAGTTAGTGAGAAATGTACATACAAACATACAATCCAAAGTGCACATAGATTTAACGTGGAAACCCAAATGGGAGAAAACCACAAAAAAATTATTTATAAAACCATGTAGGCACCAACCTATTGTTATAATCTTTGCAGGAACCAACTTGCAGGAGACACCAATCCCCTCTCCCGAGCATCAACTCAACAACAATGTTTGCAGGAACCAACCTACATGAGACATCAATCCCCTTGGATGAGAACCAACTTAGCTCTCCCTATAGGCATCAACCTACAATTGTTATATTTGTAGGGACCAACCTGCAGGAGACACTAATCCCCTCAAGCTACCAATAATATCAAATTGACTCTTTTCTTCAAGTCATCACCTTTACAAATAAGATGCTTTATGTATGTTGTCACAACACTCTCCACCAGCTCACATTCTGCATGAATTCAAAAATTCCTTAGACCTTGCACCTCCCAACCACCCTTAGAAAATCATGTTTCTCTTTCTTACATTTTCTTCCATTTGAAAATATATGATCCTCAGAGCTTCTCTTCCAAAATTTGTATTCTCACAATCAAAACACTAATGGAATAATTATTTATATACTTCATGCTTTCATGGATTTGTCCAAAAAAAAAAGTTGACGTGGGCGGTTGTAACTCCCGTGGAATATTCCTAAAAAATGGGCTGCAACAATTTCTCAAAACACCTTCATGAAATTGGTACAAACCCCCTTAGTTTCATGTGTGATCTCCTCATATACCATGAAAAATATTACATCGCTCCGCCACCATCGGATCTTATCCTTGAAAAAATCATGATTGTCATTTTGTTCTCCACCCCAAAAAACACACAACATGACTTCGATGCTCAAAAGTCATCCGATCCAGTTCCTCGATTTGACCTCGATCGTTGATATCGCTCCCTGGATATTGGCACCCTCGAGATATCAGGCCCCTGGCCCCAAGGATATCAGGCCCCTGAGCCTTCGACACTCATTCCTTCAACCATTCATCCAATATCCGATATATTAGTGTGATGCAGTTGTTGATGTGGTCTCCACGTGTGCTTCATCTGCATGTCCTAACTGATGTGGCTCTATATGAGGTTTGACACATGGAATTGTACGTGGATTATAACTTCACCTCCATGTGGACCTAACTTGGCACCTAAGTTGGCCCACCATGGCATCAACCTATCGACATATCGAGCCCCCAGATCATTCACTTTTCTTACACTCTGATTTCTCCCTATCTCTCGATATCATATATGTCTATATCATGGACCCCACTACTGGGCCACCGGGATATTGGGCCCCTAGTACATCAACACTAAATTGTTCCTTTAACCTTATGTTCTCTGCTATGGACCCATTCCCGTAGAATCACATTATCATTCCACCATTCTACCGAGGCATTGGCCCCCTGAACCCCTAGAACTTCAACGCTACATTGACGCTCCATCCTTTCAATATTTGATACGGAAATATCTTAGTTTGACCACTGTGCTAACATGGTGGATAATGTTCTCCACATGTCATACCATATTGTATTGGATTCATTTATGGTTATAGTGTGGTGGATGATGTGGCTCCACATGTGGCACTGATGTGGCCACCAATTTACCAGGTATCAAGCCCCTGACCCCCCAGAAATTTTGGCAATGTGTTTTCAGTGATTATTTTAGTACTATGGTATCTGATACGATGGACCCAACTGGTTATCGGGCCTCTGGAAATTTTCCCATCATGATAACACTTTAATATCTCGATCTCTAGTATGCTAGGACCCACTTCCAAAATGTAACTCTTCGCACAGGATTTTGTATCTCACCATTCACATTCAAACTACATTAAAGTAATTTTTCAATATAAACCTTTTGAATTCAATTCTCCTTATGCTAGTGGGATATTGTCTTTTGCCTTGATTTGGTTGACCAGACACAATACCTTCACGCCATACTCCTAATCTTCCTATGCACTCTCATACTTCATTAAATTGTGATCACTCAACCAAAAGCTTTAGCATTGCACCTCCTCAATCTCGTTCCTCCATTTCAGCGTCATCTTGTATGTCTTCCATTTTCCATTTCTCCTCAAGCCTGTTATTTTGTGCACAATCATCTTGTTGTTATGGAGTTGTCACTCAAGGTAAACACATAAGACTCTTGAATAAGGTTAATGACACATAGATATATTCACAATATCCCCCAATATTTGAAACCAGTGACATTCATGACTATCTACCTTTGACATCAATGACAATAATTTTCCAACAGTGCCAACCAAGACAAGAAGTTGATTAGTTCTAGTAAGAAATATGTTTGGATTTTCTTAATAGAGAATTAGTTTGATGATGAGTCAATGAGAGTGAAGGAATCCCTAGAGGGGTGTACTAAAGAGAAAAAATTACAATTGGAGGAGTTGCTACATGAATACAAATGAGTGTTCAAGGATCCTAAAGGGACACCACCCAAGAGGGATGTGGAGCAAAAAATATTATTATTTCCAGACTCCCCATTGCTGAATATTGGGTTGTATAAACAATTTTTTTCTAGAAGCGAATGAAGTGAAGAAGTAGTTGCAACAATTGTTGGAGCAAGGTGTGATTTGACCAAGCACCTCACCTTGTGGGTCACACATCATAATTGTACCCAAGAAGGATGGGACCTGGAGAATGTGTATCAATTACAAGGCATTGAACAAGATTACACTGAAGAATCACTACCATCTTCCAAGGATCGATGATCTGTTGGATCAGTTGCAACATGCCAAGTACTTCACTAAGTTGGATTTGAAATCAGGATATCACTAGGTACGAGTCAAAGAAGAAGATAATTGGAAGATTTCCTTCATGAAAAGTAAAGGTTTGTATCAGTGGTTGGTTATTCCATTCGGTTTATGCAATGCACCAACTACATTTATGAGACTAATGAATGATGTTTTATACCCTTATCTAGATTCATTTTTTTATTGTTTATTTGGATGACATATTGGTTTATAGCGCTACTTGGGAGGAGGACATATCACATATTATGCAGGTGTTAGAGACTCTCAATAAGCACCAACTAATGGCCAATATGAATAAATGTGAATTTGCTCAACAGTGTTTGGTGTATTTGGGGTATGTGATCGGTGGAGGGGAGTTCAAGATAGATCCCACAAAGATGGAGGTCATCATGAAATGGCTAGTTCCTACAAATTTCATTGAATTTAAGATTTTTTTTGGGGAATCGCAATACTTTTCGAAATTCATATCTTCATTTTCAATGGTAGGTACACCACTCCATGTCATAACAACTAGTGGTAAGAGTTTCCAGTGGGGGAAGAATCAATATAATGTTTTTGATGAGATGAATGAAAGATTATTTAAGCACTAGTGCTTGCACTAACAAACTTGAAAAACCCCTTCAAAGTGGAGACATATGCAAGTGGGAATGTCATGGGAGTAGTACTGATGTAGGGGGGAAGGACTATATGCTATCATTATGAAGTATTTCACGGGGCAGTTCTCAATTACCCTACCTACGACGAGGATATCTATGCCTTGGTACAAGTTGTCAAAAAGTGAAATCATTATCTCATGGGAAAGGATACCATAATCCGCATAGATCACCAACCACTACAGTATTTGCAGGTGCATAGTAAGATACAACAAAGAAGACATTACAAGTGGATGGGGTTTCTAAAAAAATTTCATCTAGTCATCAAGTATAATACGGGTAGAAAAAATAAGTTGGAAGACATGCTTTCACGGCCACCCACATCCAATATTACAACTTTGGAAACTCTGATGCACATGGAGAATTTTACCCATGATGCATATAAAGAGGCATACACAAAATATGACGAATTCAAGGAGGTGTTTCAATAGTTTCAGGGCCATATTAATATATAATAAGGTGATGGAAAGGATGAATATAATTTCTAGAATGGCTTACTCTGAAATCTCGACAAGCTCTGTGTTCATAAATGTGAACAATTGCATCTTATTAGAGAGGCTTGCACCTCCAAGGTTGTAGGACAATTTGGTGTTGGGAAGACAATTTCTAACTTACAGAGCTATGTGTATTGGCCCAAAATGTAAGAATATGTAGCAGGATATATTAGAGGATGTATAATTTCTTGTACCAACAAACCCAACAACAGGAAGCAAGGTCTATACCATCCCTTACTTGTACCCACTCGACCTTGGGAAAGAATTTCCATGGATTTTGTGGGAGGTTTACCAACCACGCAGAAGGGACATGACTATTTATTTGTGGTAGTTGATAGGTTCAACAAAATGTGCATTCTCATGCCTTGTAAAAATACCATCAAGGGATAGGAAGCATCAAACTTATTCTTTGAACAGGTCTAGTTGCACTTTGGGATACCAAGGAGCATCATCTCAAATAGGGATACCATATTTCTCAGTGCATTTTTTACTATATTGTGGGAGAATATGGGAACTAAGTTGAAGAGGTCTACAACATTCCATCCATAGATACATGGGCATATGGAAGCAGTAAATATGATTTTTTCACATCCTTTGATGGGTTACAATCAGAATCATCCGAAGACTTGAGATAAAAATATGATCTATATACAACACTCTTGTAACATAGTAGTCCACACTTCTACTCGTAAGTCTCCTTTTGAAACCTACTTTGGTTATTTTCCACCTTCACCCTTATATGTTGTATATGGACAACAATGATTGTTGGTTGTGGAGCCTGATTATCTTCCTGATTTAGAGGTCTTGTGTTTTTTCGTGTTTATACCCCATGAAGACTTTACACCCCAAAAGTATGTACACTCTTCCACGCGGGGGAGTGCAGAGGGGGTACCCCCTCTGCGGGGTCTGGGGGCAAGCGGGCCCCTAGCGAGGGTTCGGGGGTGAAGCCCCCAAAGGAAAAATTTCCTTGTAAATGTATATTGTAATTTCATTGTAAATCTGGACCGTTCATTATAAGGTCGCAGATCTAGCGATAGAAATTATGTTAGGGGTTTTTTCCCTAAAAGGCAACCCTCTGTTATGAGGGAAATATATTGCGGCTATGCAACATAGCAAGTATTGTGTTATGAGACGAGAGAGTGTGAGAGAAAGAAGAGGAAGTTACAATGGGTTTGTTGTAGGTTGTATCCCTTCATATGTTGGATAATAATAAAGGAAGGACCTGGCAATTTCTCTGGTGGATGTAGCCCACACTGGGTGAACCACGTAAATCTATGTCTCTATTGTATTGTGTATCTTCTATGTTTTGTTTCCGCATTTGTTTTATTTTATTGCTCCATGACCATGTTTTTCTAACAATTTCTATCAGAGGGGAAGGTAACTCACAAGAAAAGAGGGTTCCTAGTTCGAGTGGGACCAATGTCGAAAGATGGAAAGTTCAGGGTCAAGAAATTTAACGGCCAAAACTACCAGTTATGAAAGATGCAGATGGAAGATTATTATATCAGAAGGATATATTCCTACCATTAGGCAGAGTAGCAAAGAAGCCGATGGAAATGAAGGACGAAGAATGGGAGATTCTTGATAGAAAGGCTCTAGGAATGATACGGCTGAGCCTGGCAGCGTCGGTGCCTTTCAATATTTCAAAAGAAAAGACAACGAAGGATTTGATGGACGTGTTGGCTAAACTGTATGAAAAACCCTCGATGTCCAATAAAGTATTTCTAATGAAGAGATTATTTAATATGAAGATTTCGAAAGGTGGGTCTATTGCAGATCATTTAAATGAATTTAATATGGTTACTAATCAAATAAGTTCTGTAAAAGTGGACTTTGATGATGAGGTTAGGGCTCTTCTAATATTGTGCTCATTGCCAAAAAGTTAGAGTGGCTTGGTCATGGTTGTAAGTAACTCTGTCTCTGGTTCAAATAATTTAAAATTTGATGATGTTGTTGGTGTTATCCTTAGTGAGGAAACGCAACAGAAAATCATAGGTGAGACATCAAGTATTGCGTTGAACATGGAGAATAGGGGAAGACAAAAGGATAGAGGAAAGGGCTCAGGGAACCATGAGAATTATAGGAAGGTAAGATCCAAATCCAGACTTGGAAAGATAGAGTGTTGGAATAGTGGGAAGAAAGGACATTTGAAGAAAGACTGCAGAGCTCCAAAGAAACAAAGAGATGAAAAACATGAGAGAAATCATGAAGCAAATGTAACAAGTGATGTGTTACAAGATGCTTTGATTCTTTCTATAGATAATATTTCCGAGTCTTGGGTAGTAGATTCAGGGGCTTCATTTCATGCCACATCCCATAGGAAACATTTTCTAGATTATGTTCAAGGTGATTTTGGACAGGTTCATTTGGGTGATGATGCACCATGCAAAATTGTTGGAATGGGAAAGGTAAAAATGAAGCAACACAATGGAAACCAATGGTTGTTGAAATAGGTAACACATGTTCCAGATTTAAGGAAAAATCTAATTTCAATAGGGTAGTTGGCAAGTGAATGTTGTATATCCATATTTACAGATAAGACGTGGAAGGTCATCAAAGGATCAATGGTGATAGCAAAGGAGAGAAGGTAGGTACATTGTATTTATGTACTAGTAATATTGAATCTTCTATATATTTATCTTCTAAGGGAGTGGATACAACACTGTGGCTTCATAGGCTAGGACACATGAGTGAGAAGGGAATGTAGATACTTCACAAAAGATATTTGTTTCCAGATCTTAAACAAATTGATTTGGACTTCTGTGAGCATTGTGTTTATGGAAAACAAAAGAGAGTCAGATTTCTCAGAGTCGGAAAAGAAAAGAATAATGAAAGGTTAGAGCTTGTGCATATAGATGTATGAGGACCAACTCAGGTATCATCTCTTGGTGGATCTCGTTATTATGTTACTTTTATTGATGATGCAACTAGAAAAACTTGGGTTTATTGCATTCGATAAAAAACTGATGTTTTTTATACTTTTAAGAAATGGAAAGCTTTAGTTGAGAATGAGACAGGAAAATTTTTTAAGTGTCTCAGATCAGATAATGGAGGTGAATATTGCAGCAAGGAGTTTGATTATTACTGTTCATACCATGGGATTCGTAGAGAGAAGACAGTTCCAAGAACACCACAAGAAAATG
>JZKD02S0269638.1:114487-135917 GCA_000966675.3 Picea glauca
ATTATCTTGCTATTGCATGTAGATGACATGCTTGTTGCAGGGTCTAATATGCAAGATATAAATGTGATCAAGAAGAAATTATCCAATTCATTTGCGATGAAGGATTTGGGTGCTGGAAAGAAAATCCTTGGCATGAGAATAACAAGAGATGGAAAAAATCGCAAATTGACATTATCTCAGGGTGAGTACACAGAGAAGGTGTTGGAGAGGTTTAGAATGAAAAATGCAAAACCAGTTAGTACACCTTTGGCTAGCCATTTCAAATTAAATAAGGAAATGTGTCCCAAGACACAGGAGGAGATAGAATACATGTCCAGGGTCCCTTATTCATCAGCAATTGGCAGCTTGATGTATGCAATGGTTTGCACAAGACCAGATATTGCACATGCAATGGGAGTTGTGAGAAGGTACATGAACAATCCAGGTAAAGAACATTGGGAGGCAATAAAATGGATTCTCAGGTATTTGAGAGGTACTGCTACTCATGCATTATGTTTTGGAGGTTCAAACGCTTTTCTATAGGGATATGTTGATTCAGATATGGCAGGTGATAAAGACATCATGAGGAGCACTACAGGATATGTTTTTACTATAGGTGGAACAACAGTAAGTTGGATTTTGAAAATGAAAACTTTTGTTTCACTTTCAACAACAGAGGTCGAGTATGTTGCTGCTATAGAGGCTAGTAAAGAGATGATTTGGTTACAAAGGTTTATGGAGGAATTGGGAAAGAAGCAGGAGAATAGCAGGTTGTACCGTGATAGTGAGAGTGCAATTTATCTTGCAAAGAACTTAGCCTTCCAATTCGAAGACTAAGCATATACAATTGAGGTACCACTTCATACAATCCTCCTTGGAAGATGGACATTTGAAGTTGGAAAAGATACACACTAGCCAGAATCCTACAAACATGTTAATAAACGGAGTAACCAGAGAGAAATTGAGTTCTTTCTCAGTTTCAGTTGGTCTTCAAGAATGAACATGAAGATGAGAAATTTTCCAGGTCCAAGAAGGTTCAGAGTCCAACATATACAATAGCGGTGGAGTTGTCGAGATCAATCTCCAAGTGGGAGATTGTTGGTTGTGGAGCCTAATTATCTTTCTGATTCAAAGGTCTTGTGTTTTTTAGCTATTTTTATACCCCATGAGGACTTTACACCCCAGAAGTATGTACACTCTTCCACACAGGGGAGTGCAGAGGGGGGGTACCCCCTCTGCGGGGTTCAAGGGAGAAGCCCCCGAAGGAAAAACTGCCTTGTAAATGTATATTGCAATTTCATTATAAATATGGACCATTCATTATAAGGTCGTAGATCTAGCGGTAGAAATTATGTTAGGGTTTTTTTCCCTAGAAGGAAACCC
Source organism: Picea glauca (assembly GCA_000966675.3). Classification (NCBI taxonomy): domain Eukaryota; kingdom Viridiplantae; phylum Streptophyta; class Pinopsida; order Pinales; family Pinaceae; genus Picea; species Picea glauca. The sequence goes on from JZKD02S0269638.1 coordinate 115,850, forward strand.
TCTGTTATGAGGGAAATGTATTGTGACTATGAAAGATAACGAGTATTGTATTCTGAGACGAGAGAGTGTGAGAGAAAGAAGAGGAAGTTACAACAATTTTTTGTAGGTTGCATCCCTTCATATGTTGGATAATAATAAAGGAAGGACCTAGAAATTTCTCTAGTGGATTTAGCCCACACTAGGTGAACCATGTAAAATTTTGTCTCTATTGTATTGTGTATCTTCTGTGTTTTGTTTCCACATTTGTTTTATTTTATTTCTCCATGGTCCTATTTTTCTAACAATGAGGAGTGAGGGAGGACCTCACAAGAGATTCATTAAAAGACAAAAATATTGTTGAGAAGATCAAGAAGATCCATTTTCAAGTACAAGAGACACTGAATAAATCATAGGAAAAGTACAAGGCTAGACATGACCAACACATAATAGAGAAAACATTTAGAGTGGGAGTTAGATTATGGTTACAGCAGAATAAGGAAAGGCTATAGGGTCCTAGTAAGAATAACAAGGCTATGTGGTATGGTCATTTTGAGGTATTATAAAAGGTGATAGATAATAAATACAGACTCATTCTACCCCCATACATGCGCATTTACTCAACAATGAATGTGGAGAATCTCAAACTCTATGAACCTTCCATGTTGGATCAGGAGGAGGATTAGGTGCTACCTTCCATATAGGATTTATAACCACATTCTCAGGAATATTTGGTAGAGGACATAGTTTTGTCGAAGAGCTCCAGAACTACAAGATATGGGAAACATGACCTTTGGAAGATTGGGTTGAAAGGGAAACTTCCAGGAAAATAAAAGTGGTACTCCAAGGAGACGATAGAGGAAAAATTTCCTCACCTCATTTAGTAAATATTTTGGGGACCAAAATTGTCCATAAATGGAAAGGTATGATCCAAATTGGATCATTATATTGTTTTTCATCTATCTTGATCCTTTCAGGGTGGAAAAAATTGGACGAATAGGCTTGCAGGATCATTTCAGTGGCAGGTCCCAGTTTGGAAAGTTGGGGTTTGGAACCTTTTGGAACCATTTTGATGCATTAAATGATTTTTTTTTGTTATAGTTTCCAAAACTTTCATGCACACCCTTTATGGTGTTCTACACTCTGATACATTTCCAATGGTGTAGATCATGTGTCAATCAAGGTTCATATCCAAAATTTATACCTCCTGCAAGTTGACCTATCATGTTGACCACCATGGTATGAGAGGATCCGACATCAACCCCCATTACTCATGCATATGGGGCTAGCCACGTATGCAATTTCAAGAAAATTTTAGAAGGCTCAAAAACCCTATCACAATTAAGGGTTGAGGAAGTCAAGAAACTACCCCTAGATGGCTATTAGGCTATGTTAAATACTAAGCCACTAGGAGGAGAAGGTGTTTCATTATTTTTTATTGTATCTTGTTCCATAACTGAGCAAAAAATATGGGAGTGGTATTCTATAAGCATAAATGAGGAGGAGAGATTCTATATCAACCATATAGGACACATGTCGAAGAAAACTCCACAGAGAGTGCCTCTTTATTTTTACTTGCATCGTTTCTATACCAGAGAAAAGAGGTAAGAGAAACCTCACCTTCTAGCTGGGTTTTCTCCCATATTGGGTTTCCCAGGTGATATCTTGTGTTTATTTGTGGATGGTGTGATTTTATTTTATTGTTCTCTATTTTCTACATTTTATCTATTTCATGCATAAGCATAAAAATCAATAACTAAATATTCTGGAAATCTAAAGTAAAAATAACCTTAATAATAAAGGTTTCAATTATTTATTAGATATTTTGTGAGGAACTGTTCTAGTAGAATATCCATGATAGTTTACATATCAATTTCTCTTGTTTTTTAATTCAAAAGATTGTTCCAAAGAGATTGAGTAGGTAGGATGTTTTGGGATGCACAGTGATGAGGGCTTAAATCAAGACTAAATATTTTTCAGATGAGTATATTTTAAATCATCATTTCTAGGCAAAGGTAAAATATTTTCTACTAATTTCTATGGCTCTCTTAATAGTGAGTGCAATGGGTTCATCTCACTAGCTGGTGAGGGTGATATATCAGGTGGAATATACCCTAATTTATACAAATATTTTTCATTGTTTGATGGAAACTCATCTTGTCACAGTGCAAAGTTTTTCCCTTCACCATTGAATTTTAAATTTCACAAGAGATTGATCGTCTTCATTGGAACAACATGCAATGGTCTCAAAATATTCATAGAATGGTTCCATACAAGGATATGGAAATGAGACATGTGATATTAATACATTTCAAAAAAATGACTCCACATGAATTGGCTTGTCTTCCACCCTCCTAATTCCATAAATGTTGACAAGGGGAAATGTCCCACCTTTAACATCAAGGGTTCTCCCCAATAAAAGGTCTTAGTTAGACCTTGTATTTTTTGGAATAGGGAACTCATCCAAATTTTGGCATGGAAACCATTATTGATTTTATGGTTTTAAGGAATGAATGTTAATTTCTAAATGCAGTATGAGGACTAACAATAAAATGTTTTCCTAATCTAACACCTAGCTAGGATTTGGGAAAGAGAAATAAGCATGAAATAAACAACCATTCCAACCATTAGAACAAAAAATAGTTTGTTGTGAAATAATGGTCAAAATAGCGAAATCACTAATCATCAAATCATGTTAGCCTCGTATTAATAACCAATAACCATTTCATATTCACCACTAGCATTTGGTTGAATCACAACCGTAATGAAGAAATCAAAATTTCCATGAGAATAGTCTACAACAAAAGTAAAATTCTTACACTTATTCTAGTGTAAAAAATAAATGTAGTAGTCCCACACCACACATACACCAAAATGAGTCTCAAAAGTGACCAGTAATGGCTTCTCCTCATTAAAATTTCATAAAATAGTCTACAAAGGTGCAAAAGAAAAATACCATTTTCTATTAGGTTTAACTTATTTATGCTCAATAGGGAGAGGGAGGTTAATCATTTTGATCCCCCCACTTGGATATCTAGTTCCTATCTTAGCTTTCAATTTCTTCGCTCAATTGTCTTTTCTACCACTTAGGGGTTCCAGTTCTTTCTTAGGTATAATTTCTTTAAAAATTTTGATTCCCTTCTTGGTCATTTTGTTTCTCCATGTAGCTAACCTTTTGTGCCACCTATTACTTTCAATTTATTTTTTAACTATCCAAAATTCTTGTACTCATGTACCACCTAGTGGTGTTGGCCCTCGACCAAGTTTTAGGGAAACTTTGGTCAACTTTGACCCACTTTTAGACTTCAACATGTTGGTCGAAGAAGTAGTGCCTGGGCGAAGCTGAGATCATGGATCTCACTGATTTTGAGAGTTAAGTGGACCCAGTAAAGGGTCCTCTAGGGTTTTGTAACAGGTTTTAGGGGATGTTGGCCCATGGGGTTTTCCCATTATTAGGCCTTATTGTAAGGGGTTGTAAAATATAAATAAATAAGAATGTATTGTATAAGTAGCAAGTGTACTGAATGTAGTTCTATGTGAACAGAGTTGCTTTGTGCAAAGGAATGTATGTGCATTAAGTTTTTGTGCTCGATAGAGGGTTGGCTTTGTGCCTTGACCTAGTTTTGGAAGGAGGATCTAGTGCTCAATGCGCATATTTCCTGTCTGGTGCGAATCTTGACTTTGTGGCTTAGTGCACAGGAGTGAATGAATGTAATATTTGAGCGAGTAATAAAGAGGCGAAGCGATTTGTGGATGTAGCCTCACCCAGGGGTGAAACACGTATATCTGGTGTCTCATGGTTTGATTTGTGCAATGTTATCTCTATTATTTTTTTCTTAGTGCTTAAATTAGGATGTTTAATGGATATGTATGTGTTGATTAAATGCTTTTCTCATGTTAAAATGCTAGATTTGATTCACAGTGCTAAGTGTTAAGGTGCATAATCTTTTGTTGTTACTATGCTAGATCTATCTTTGATTATTTTTTGCAATGTTAATAGGGTTAATAAACTAATTCATGTCACTTCCTAAGCGTTAACATAATATTTTGTGAAGTGTTATTATCAAATATCTATGTCCCAGCTTGGTTACATACACCTAGCTCCTGTAACCCCCCCTGCTTCTACCTCGAGTGAGACTTCTCCTACTTCACAGGTGTTTCTGAAAGGGCCGGTAGTCAGGGTTGTGTTTGTGTGTTGTTAAGCATTGAACCCCGGGTATGCCCTGTGCCAACAAATGGTTCCATTTCCGAGACCTGGAACTGTGATTGATGGGAACTGAAGTAAAGAAAAAGAGAATCTCTGTGCGTAGATCTGCTGCTGAAGTGTGCAATACTCTACCTGAATTGCGAATATTTGTGCCAAGAAAGTAAGTTGTTCTGAAGAAAAGAGGTAAGATCCTAAAGAAACAAGCTTTGTGCTTTGGTAAGAGAAGGAAAAGTGAAATTTTTTGTTTTGAAATTATGAACTTAAGTATCTTTAATAGACTTTGTCCTAGTTTGAAGGCTAGGGCACAGTTTAAAGAAAGAGTTGATTTGAGTAAATTTAATGGAAATGAAGAAAGATATGTTATTCCTATGCATAGAGAGATGTTTTGGACTAATAAGTGGATGCATGAACCTAGAAATAATTTTTGCAGATTGTAGGTCCAACACTATGATCCTAAGGGAAGTGCTCAATATAGAAAAGGTTGGGGAACATTTGAAAAAAATAGGATTGACATTGTGTTATAATTGCAGAAGGTTCGGACATATTGCTAAGGAATGTCCTAAGGTAGGCCCTATTTGTCTTTGTTGTAAGGTTGTTGGTCATGAGGCTGAGGTTTGTCCAAGGTTTATTGCTAAAGTTGAAGGGATGAACATAAGACAAGAAAACTATGAATAAAGTCAAGAGACTAAGGGCATGTTAGAAATTCATAAAGAGAAAAGGCCATAGGAAGTTTAGAATACATTATTACATTTGAAAGACATGATGGATGCTCATAAAGATGTCAATTTACCAGAAATCCTGAAATCAAAACAGTGCATAAGTGAAAGAATAGAAGACTTCGACATAGACTGTGTCTTGGATGAAGAAACACAAGTGAATATTATGACAGAAGAAACTTGGGGAATCTTGGGAAATCCTATTATGGTGCCTTCATTAGGAAGGATAGGATTTTTTAAGGGAAATATGATAACATTATGTGGAAGAGTTACTAATGTACCTATTATTGTTCATGGAACATCGACTCAAGAAGAATTTGAAGTCATTAGGTTTGTTGGGGACAAAGCCCCTTTCCCACTATTGCTAGGTAAGACTTGGATTGAGAAGGATCAGATCAGAAGGAAAGCAGAGGAAGAAGCTACAGAAAATAAAAAGAAATAATTACGGGATTTCATAGCTAAGAAAATAGACCGACTAATAGAAAAACGAGAGGATAAGTCGAAGAAAAAGAGCCAAGTAACAGTGCAAGAGGAACAGAAAGCAAGAGAACTAGCTATCAAGGTTGAAATAATGAAAGATGTATTGAAGAACCTATCTATTCAAGAAAGAAGTATGTCCACTCAAGAAATGTTAAGAAAAGAGATATTAACTTCAGAATCCTTGAGGGCACCTCAACAGTGTGAAGCCACTACACTAAGGGAAGATAAGAATAAGAATGGAAAGAGGATTCAAGAAACAATTAGAGAGACTCAGATCACAGGGAAGAAGGAAAGGAAGCTCAATAAAATGAAGGCTAAGCTGGAAAATCTACAAGAAGTTACATAAACTAGATGGAAGACTTCATAGATTGGAACCTCGCAGAAGGTAGGTTCGCGGGATTTGAACCTTGTTGGAACAACAGGTCCACGTAGAATTGGAATTCGCCCTGGAAAAGTTAGATGATCATTGGAGGCGCCCCGACCATTAGAGTGATGGTCCAGAACGGTTAGAAAACACATTTATGGGCTTATGGACTGCTTTTGGATGTTGAGACCACACCATAACAAGAATATTTACATTGATGGAAGCATTTCCTGGCCGTTGGAAGATCCGTCACGATACCCCGCTTATTTAACTCGTCGCTCGCTGTGCTGGGACCACTTTTTGCTACCCTTGATTAAATGAGCTAAGAAGAGAATTGTCTAAGTGTTGAGCTGTGATTCCTATAACTATTTGGAACTAGACCCCGTCTGTCTGTTTGTCTACCCCACATGTCCATTTGTCTACCCCACTTATCTATTAAAAGCTAGAACATAGAGTGAACCTAGTGAATTGGAGAAGTTTTTCAAGGAAGTTAAGAAGCTAATGTTTGAAAAACCGATATCCAAAGGTATCCAAGCATCATCGACTAGGGTACTTCAAGATTCCCCTTCGACTGGATGTCATTCTGGTCGTGTCAACCCCATAACTGAGCAGTGAAGTAAGCACCATGGTTATCTGGATAATGCGAAGCAGATCCCATCGATCCACCTAAATATATTCCACCTTTGGATGGCACTGTTAACTGTGATAGTATCCATTGAGACTTTGAGTACTTTGTTTTCGCTACATACATTCCAAAAATAATTAGCATAGTCGGGAGTCAATTAAGACTACGCCATGTTAGTGCCCCACCGATACTTAATGAAGACAATTGGAAAGAAAACTTGCCTTGTATCACAACCATGGATTAAGGGTTTGGTGCAGTACACCATGTTGAATGTGATGAAGATCCCGCATTTTGGCCACCACCACAAGGTTAACGCTTGCGTTAAACTCCTCCTGTCATGCTATCATGGCAGATATCTGTGGCTTGACAGAAGGATTACTTTGAATCCAACACTAATCCACCATATCATAGGTTTAAGTGTGAAGGGTCCCGACCAACAACATTTTTATCTAAGGAAGGCCTTAGACTGATATTTTGTGCAGCCCATCAAAGAAGATTATAGAGAGGTAGAAAAAGGAAAGCAAGGTTACAAGGTAGCCTCTATATAGGATGGCGTAGTGTGCCTTTCTTTCCAAATCCTATATGCAATATTGTTAGGAAGAACCACCCCACATAGGTCACCGGGTTCGTGGTGGACCTCGAAGGAAAGTGTGTGGAGGGCATGCAGATGAACTGGGCGAACTACCTCGTCAACGAGATAGAGAAGGATTTCTGTGAAGCCCAGAACTTGGGATATGAATTCCATTACAGTTGGCTGATCATTTTGATCACATTTGTTGCTTGAAAAATGTCTGAAGGAGACTCCTTCCTAGAGTTTGAACTTATGGATCCATTGGCCGCTTGGTTTCATCCCTGTGGTATACCAATGAAATGATGAAGCAGTGGCAGTCCAATGTTATGTTTCATGCATACTATCAACAGTTAAAGGTCACCATTGAATCATTCCTGCATATGACACCGTGCACCCTGCATTAGTACCGATCCATAACAAAGTTCTACATCGATCCCCATTTCATCTAAATCACCACGCGAAGAGATGAGCACCATGAATAATTGCAGTCATACTACAAGATGACAGATGAAGATATGGAGCAGATTACAAAGGAATGGTTGGAGGAATTTCTTGTACCTGTTACCGATGTAGAATTATCCAACACTAACACCATAGGAAGCCCCATAGTTACATGCATTGAAAATGTCGAACATTTCAGTGGGACGACAAAGAATAAAAAGAAGGATGAAGTCCAAGACATAGAGAGTGATGAAGATGACAATACTTCTGGAGATCATGAGTCTAATTCACCAGGAGGAGGAGAAGACGAATCAGAAGGATAGGGAGGAGGGGATGAAGAGTAAGGAGGAGGTGAAGCTACACCACATGAAGATCCCCCTTTTAGGACAATAACACCACAGAAGAGGAAGGTTTCTCTGAAGAAACCTTTAGAAAGGAAGAATACGAGTGCCAATAAGCCACAGTTGGAGGCCACTCTCACAGAGGACGACATCAGTCTGGTACACAAAGATATGGAGGACGCCTCTGAAGACATGTTGCAGAAATATGGAGAGAGTCAGGAGGATTTATATGGAAGGATTGAGAGAGAATTGAAGGAAGTGAAACAAGTTGTTCGCTTGGTCCATGCAGTACCTACTGCACCGTCTGTACCTTCCTCGTCACATACTGTAGAATTGGTGGATGAACCAGCCCAATTGAGAAGGCTTGCAAATGCAATAAAATCTCGGTTCCAAAGAGATTAGGAAGAGAAGGAGAAGGCTACAAAAGCCTTGAAAAAGGAGAAGGACGAAGTTCTAGTGCAATTACGAGTAGCGCATGACAGTGTAGATGCCCGGGAAATAGAGAAAGCAAAGCTTCAGGCAAAGTTTCAGGAGGAAAAATTCCAGCTACAAAGGGAAAAAGAGAAGTTTTTCATAGAGTGTTCCATAGTCAAAGAAGTGGTAAGAAAAGCATGTCACTCTGTTATAGGATTGGCACAGGAGGAGAAGTAGTCGATTGAAGCTCAAATAGTGAAGCTCACAAAGATCATCCAACAGATTCAGGTTAGAATAAAACAACTGGAGGCCCGAACAGTGCCGAGCACCCCATAGGAAGTTCATGACCAGAGGGAGGAGACCGCTAAAAACACAGTAGCAAGCATAAGATCCCTCACCTCAGAATGTAAACAGCTAAGTGATAAAATTGCCCAGACATACGAATTCCTCGCTGAGGATCCAAAGCTAAGGAAGGAAGGGAAGTTACAGGAGGTGCAACAAAAAGCATTTTCATTGTAGGCACAGATGAAGCTACTCACCATAGTGGAAAGAATGAAGAGATCCTAGGAGCATCATGTAGTACAACAACAGATCACTTCCATCTAGGGTAAGGTGATGGAAGTAAACCAAAAGCTACAACCTGTGCAGGATGAATCTTGCAAGGTGTTTGAAGAAATTGATGGACAGGGCTCACAACTAGATCAATTAGTTGCAGTAGTAGAACAACACCTAGAAGGGCCTGTTACAGAGCATATGATCCAGGAGCTCTCTAAGCAAGAGGCTTAGGAGAAGAATCAAGTCAAGGTAACTCGAGGTAAGATCAAGGATTTTGAAGCAGCATTTTCCACACCTGAGTGACTAGGGATGAGTCATAGGTGAGTGTTGGGGGCTTGTTGGCCCTCGACCAAGTTTTGGGGAAACTTTGGTCAACTTTGACTCACTTTGGAACTTTGAAACATTGGTCAAAGAAGGAGTGCACAGGTGGGGCTCAGATCGCGGATCTCATCGATTTTGAGGGTTAAGTGGACCCAGTAAAGGGTCCTCTAGGGTTTTGTAATAGGTTTTAGGGGATGTCAGCCCATGGGTTTTTCCCATGATTAGGCCTTATTGTAAGGGGTTGTAAAATATAAATAAAGAAGAATGTATTGTAGAAGTAGCAAGCGAAGTGAATGTACTTATGTGTGAACATAGTTGATTTGTGCAAAGGAATGTATGTGCATTAAGGATTTGTGCTCGATAGAGGGTTGGATCTGTGCCTTGACCTAGTTTTGGAAGGAGGATCTAGTACTCAATGTGAAAATCTCTTATCTGGTGCAAATATTGACTCTGTGGCTTAGTGCACATGAGTGAATGAATGTAAGATTCGGGCGAATAATAAAGAGGAGAAGTGATTTGTGGACGTAGCCCCACCCTGGGGTGAACCACGAATATCTGGTGTCTCATGAATTGTTTTGTGCAATGTTATCTCTGTTATGTTTTTCTTAGTGCTTAGATTAGGATGTGTAATGGATATGTATGCGTTGCTTAATTTTTTTCTCATGTTAAAATGATAGATCTGATTCACAGTGATAAGTTGTTGGCCCTTGACCAAGTTTTGAGAGATCCTTGGTCAAGTTTGACCATTTTGGACTTCAACAGCCTGTCGAAGGCCGAGCGCAAGATGAAGCAGAGATCGCGGGATCTTGACCCCTTTTTGGGTCCTTTTTGGGATTTCTAAATATGTAACAAGTATGGGAATGTCGACCCATGGGTTTACCCACACTTAGGCCTATTTTGTAATATATAAATAGATGTCTAGGTGATGTAAGGAACATGGGAGAAAAGAAGAGGCATCTATGTGATGTTGTGCTAAGTGCAAGTGTGGCTTGTAAATTCTTTATGCATACTGTGAGAGACTTGCAGAGCTAAGTGCAAGTGGTTGTAACAGACTATGAAGGGCTTTATGTTTTAATGCGAGGAAGGAGGATCTAGCGAGGTGTGCAGATATCATGTCCTATGCAGAGTAAGGTTTTTGTGGCTTTGTGCATGTATCTGATTCGAGAAGCTAATAAAGAGGAAGAGTTGGTGGATGTAGCCCCAGGGTGGGGGTGAAGCACGTATATGTTGTGTTTCTCTGCTTTGTGCGATGTGTTGGTGTACTTATGTGTTATCTTCTAAGTGATTGACATAGATAGATATATAGATCCGTTTATACTTTGTGCTTATGATGAATCTGGATGTTAGATCTGATCTTTGTGAACTTGCTTAGTGCTTGAATCTGCTAGATCTTATCTAATTCCCTATGCCAAGTGCTTAGATACATTAGATTTGGGTGAATGTTGCGATGCTCTGTTTTATCTACAGAGTAGATATTGGATAGATATTGATGAAGGTTTACTATTGAATGATCTATTAAATACTAGAATCACAAATTTGTGTCCCATCTAAGGTTGTAGACATATGAGTCCTGCAACCACCCCTTCCTCTACCTCGGGTGACACTTGATCTGCTTCGCAGGTGTTGTCGAAAGGACCGGTAGTTAGGGTTTTGTTGGTGCGTTGTTGTAGCGTTGAACCCTAGTTCTGTCCCTGTTCCATCAAATGGTTTTTTTGCCGGGACTGAAACTGTGATTGCTGGGAAATGAGGAAGAAGAAGCTTTGTGCAAAGATTCGACCTGAAACTGAGAAATATCTGTGCGTAGATCTATTGCCCTAGTATGCAGCATTCTTCTTGACTTGTGAAGCTCTGGGCCAATAAAAGAGGTCAGATCTGAAGAAAATAGGTAAGATCTGCAAGCTTTCTGCTCTGATAAAGGTAAGAATAATGAAAAGTTCTAGATCTGAAAGCTTTGTGCTCTATAGAAGTAAGACAAGTGGAAAATTGTGTTTCTAAAGCATGGATCTAGGTATGTTTGATAGATTTTTTCCTAGCTCAAAAACTATGGTATTGGTAGATGAAAGAAGGTTTGACATGAGTAGATATAATAAGAATAGTGAAATTTATGTTATACCTATGCATAGAAAGAATATTTGGACTAACAAATGGATGCAGGATCCTAGAAATGATTTTTTGCAGGTTAGCTCCTATGATCGTAGAACGCAGTACAAAAAGGGTTGGGGATCAGTTAAAATAAAGAGAGGATTAACTCTTTGTTACAATTGCAGAAAACCAGGACATCTTGCTAAGGAATGCCTTGGGAGAAGACATAGTTGTCTTTGTTGTAAATCTATGGACCATGAAGTATTGGATTTCCCTATAATGATTTCTAAAGTTGAAAGAATGAATCTAAACCAAGAAAACCCTAAGTCAGATCCAGAAACTAAGATTATGGCAGAATCCCAGAAAGAATCAGAGAAAGTATTGTTACAGATGAGAGAAACCTTGAATGATCACCGAAATGTCATATTATCAAATATCTTCAAATAAAAAGAATGGATTGAAGCGAGATTAGGAGACTTCGACATTGACTGTGTTCTATATGAGGAAACACAGGTGAATGTTATGACAAAAAGAACCTAGGAAATTTTAGGAAATCCTGTTATGGTTCCTTCATTGGGGGGAATAGGATTATTTAGAGGAAAACTGATAACCCTATGTGGGAAGCTCACTCAGATACCTATGAATGTCAATGGAACTTCGAAAGAAGAAGATTTTGAGATCATTAAATTTATTGAGGACAATGCTCCATTTACCATGTTACTAGGAAGACCTTGGATTGAAAGAGATCATGCCAGAAGGAAGGAAGAAGAAGAATTCTTTGAGCAAAAGAAGCAAGAGTTAAAAGATTTTATAACTAAAATGATCACACACTTGATTGAAGAACAAGAGAACATATCACAGCTATTTAACAACAACGACGTAGATATCAAAGTTTCAAGAACACTAGAGGACCCACAGAAGGCTGACATACCTATCCTAGATAAAAAAGAAGTATTACCCTTGAATCTTAGGAAAGAATATCAACAGCGTGAAGTCACTATGTCAAAAGAAGATAAGAATTAGAATGGGAAAAGGAATACTGAGATGAAGCTCACTGGAAAGAAGGCTAGAAAACTAAGTAAGAAGAGAGCTAAGATTGAAAAGTTGCAGAAAGATCCAGAAGGAACCTCGCAGAAGGAAAATTTGCAAAAATGGAGCCTCGTCGGGATATCAGTAGAGTGACACATGGCACTTTGCCATGGCGAAGCAATATAGTCGTTGGGGACATTATAACCATTAGACCAATGCTCTGATCGGGTAGAAAGGAATTTATGACCAAAAAACTCACTATCAGACCATTGGGAACACACCATAACAGACATAACAAAGTTCATGAAGGCTTCATACCCATTGCAAGTGACTCGTTGCTGAGTTACCTATTTATGCCATTGTGCCATGCATCGAGAAAACTTTTGATAACCAAGAATTTGAGCCCGTAGACTAAGTTGATCTTGCACAGTGATTATCACATTGTTTCCATCTATTCCATTGCAATGTCTAAGTTAATCTAAACCCGATCTAGTTAATCCCGAGTGCATATGTCCAAGGAGCTCAATGCAGTCGAAGAATCTGTGACAGAAGTAATCCTCAACCTGATGACTAAAAGAGTCATGTCAGAGAGAGGATTATCTGTAGGTGTACAAGCTTCATCCACAAGAACAGTGCAAGCATCTTCATTGACTTCTCATGGATCCGGACCATCCCGACCATTAGATGAAAAGTGAACCAAGCACAAGGATGATATAGCAAATGAAAAATTGATCCCAACTATATTACCCACCTACATACCACCTATGAGCAGTGCAGTAAATCGAGATAGCGTTCCTAGAGATTTTGAGTACACCTTTGTCATTGCGAACCTCCTAAAGGGGATCCGTGCAGTTCGAGCACACCAAGAAAAGATTGCTGCATTGAAGTTCAACAACTTCAAACTCGATGAAAAAAAAGTCTATAATATGCTCGCCGCACATAAGTACCTTATCAGAACAAAGGGGAATAATTCAAAGATAATCCCCCAGACGTCGACCCATAACCTCACACAGTCCACCCTGTTGAACGTCATTAAGATCCCACACTTCAAAAGACACCAGGAGGTGAATTCTTGTGCCAAGTTGTTGCTTTCTTGTTACCATGGTGACTATTTGTGGCTAGACCATTGTATCACAGTTGAACTGACGTTGATCAATCAAATCACAGGGTTGATTATGCAGGGACTTGATCCAAAAGAGTTTTATCTAGGAAAAGCCATGGATCGTGCTCTAGCGGAGAGGATCAAGGACACCTATGGGGATGTCGAGAAGGGGATGTGAGGCTACAAGGTAGCTTCTATATAGAGTGGTATAGTGCACCTCACCTGTTAGTTGATTGCAGGGAAGTTAGTAAAAAAGAACCGACCTACCCAAGTCACCATCTTTGTAGTCGACCTCACAGGGAAGTGCGCAAAAGGCCTACAGATGAACTGGGTGAAGTACCTGGTGAATCAATTAGAACTAGACTGCAGAGAAGCACAAGATCAAGGTTATGAATTCCATTTTAGTTGGATTTTGATCCTTATCGCATTCATTTCCTAGGAGATGCCAGAAGGTGCGACCTTCCTCGACATCGATCCATTTGAGCTGTTGACCACGAAGTTCAGTACATGTTGGTGTTCCTGCGATATGAAAAAACAGTGGCAGTCAAATGATGTTTTTCATACCTACTATGATCAGCTAAAGAGAGCCATCCAGTCTGAGCCTCGCATGACTACCAACACTCTACAACGGTTCCGGCCTTTGATGAAGTTCAGCATAGATCGACATTTCATTTATATTACAACGTGCGCCGATGAACATAAGCAACAACTTCATTCCTACTACAAGCTAATGGAGGAGGACCTGGAGGAGATTACTAAGGAATGTTCCACTGACCTCCTTATCCCCACCAACCCCGTAGAGATATCCGACATCGACAACCCAGAAACTGCGCAAGATACACTTGGACCTAGCAGGACAAAGAAGACCGAAGAGGTCCAAGGATTAGATAGTGCATCCACGAAGAATTCTTCCATATCACTAGAGAAAGGAGGTGGTGGCGAAGAATTAGATGAAAAATAAGTCAAACAGAAGCAAGGAGATGAGGTTGATCCCCTGAAGAAGAGGAAGGGTTTTCCTCTAAAACCTTCTTCCCAAAAGAAATCGAAAGCCTCCATGATCAATATGCAGACTGTCCTAACCTTTGACGACTTCAACTTCCTCATAACAACCCTGAATGATGCTTTGCTAGAAATAGTAGAAAAATAAGAGGCCAAGTAGGAAGCAATGTATGATAGGATTGAAATCGAACTCCAAGGGGTACAACAGGAACTATAGTCCAGCTGCACAGTCTCCACTGTGCCTCTTCCATTGGGAACACCAAATATGGGAGACGATCCAACCCAACAACATCGATTAGTTGATACATTCGAAGCTCACCTTCGACGAGCACAAGAGGAAATAGAACAAGACACCTAGGCTTTGATGCAAGTACAAGGAGTACTTGTAGAACAATGCTAAGTTGTAGAACAAGAAAAGATTTCCCTCTAATCAAAGTTCGATGAATAAAAAGCATAGATACAACAAGGAAAAGAACAGTTTCTCACCGAGCAACTCGAAGTAAAGGAAGCAGTCAATAGAGCACTTCGATCTGTGACAGTCGTAGAAATAAAGGCAAAAGATCGGGTTACATAGCAAGTAGAGAATCTTGAAGAAGTGATCCAGTAGCTACAACAATGCATCGCAGACTTAGAACTACGTGTAGTGCTCGAGACCCCACAGAATGTGAAGGACCAAAGAGAAGAAACTACCAGAAGCGCAGTTGAGAGACTAAAGGCCCTTGCTATGGAATACAAGTAGCTGAGTGATCGCAGTGCCTCAACATATGAGTGACTCACTGAGAGTCTAGAATTAAGAGGACTGGAGTCGCACCTCCAAGAGGTGAAGTATCAAGCCGAAATGATACAAGCACAATTGAAGCTCCTGTCAGCTGTGGAAATAATGAAGAGATCTCAAGAGAAACACATTGCCCAACAACAAATTCACGCTATTTAGAGAAGAGTTATGGAAGTAACTCAAAGACTCCAACCCGTGCAAGATAAGGCCTACCAATTGTTCACAGAAGTTGAAGGCTAAAGATCAGAACTACAACAGGTTGTTAATGAAGCTAAATAGTGCCTAGAAGGACCTGTGAACGATGCATCCATCCAAGAGTTTTTTTAGCAAGAGGTCATAGCAAAGCAACAAGTCGAAGCAGCTCGAGCCAATATTGAGGCTTTCGAAGCAGAAATTCATACATCAAAATGACTTGGGATGAGTCAAAGGTGAGTGTTGGGGGCTTGTTGGCCCTCGACCAAGTTTTGAGAAATCCTTGGTCAATTTTGACCATTTTGGACTTCGACAGCCTGTCGAAGGCGGAGTGCAAGACGAAGCAGAGATCGCGGGATCTCAGCCCCTTTTTGGGTCCTTTTTTGGATTCTGGAATATGTAACGAGTATGGGAATGGAGGCCCATGGGTTTACCCATGATTAGGCCTATTTTGTAATATATAAATAGATGTCTAGGCGATGTAAGGAATATGGGAGAAAGGAAGAGGCATCTATATGATGTGCTAAGTGCAAGTGTGCCTTGTAAATGATTTGTGCATACTATGAGAGACTTGTAGAGCTAAGTGAAAGTGGTTGTAACAAACTGTGAAGGGATTTTTGTTGTAATGCAAGGAAGGAGGATCTAGCGAGGTGTGCATATCTCCTATCCTATGCGGAGTAAGGTTTTTGTGGCTTGCGTGAGAGCTTGCTCAAGCAAAAGATTGATAGAATCGTTTGCTCCGTCATTTTTATTTTCTTCCGCCATGGAGGGTTTATTGGGTGTGCGAGAGTGATTTTATTCAAGAGAGACAAGATCGATACCCAACTTACTATACCCATAAATCATTGAGAACATGCACTAAAAAAAAAAAAAAACGATCAAGAGCAGCCTGTTCTGATACCACTAATCTGGATTATTTTCGACAGGAAATGAGAATAGAGATATAATAAAGAAATGTACAGAGATATCTCAGATATCCAATATTATAACATAAATTTATCAGAGATGCAACCATAAAAACATATATACAGTAATACAAAAATTTCTATTAATGAGCGAAAACGTACAAAGACTGTAAAATACAGAGTGAAAGACTCGCTAGAATGGTGCCAGCTTATCTCTAAGAAGAGATGTGATGGATACTTGCATCCATGAGAAGATGATATTAAAATGAGGCTCCAAAGTCCTTTTTATCATAAATAAAATCCAAAACCCTAACCTCAGAAGATTAAAAGCCAACAACTTTGTGGACCCCGTTTTGGGTAGTTTGGTGTATCAACTTCCCTGGAGCGTAACTTTGGCATACAATCTCTGTTTGGAGTGCACGATAGATCGTTGGAAAGATATCGTCAAGGAGATTAATTTTGGAGGCTCAATTAGAGACTTTGGCTATCATTGAGAAGCTCGATCCTGAAAAACCTTCATTTAGGCTTTCAAAATGGTCCTGGAAGTTAAAAACTGCTAAAAATAGTAAATTGCCAAAATTGCTAGAAAACTATTTTGAGAGAGTTGGAAAAGGTGGGTGGCCACCGATATCCACTTGGATCAATCATCCCTCCTTACGAATAAATGGTATCCATTGTGTTGAGTGCACGAGGGAGAGGGAAAAGAGTTTGTTGAATCTACATCTTGATGAGTTGTTTGCCTTGTTGGAGAAGTTGTTCTCAGATTTTTTAAGGTTGTCATGAACTTGTGGCTGGAAGGGTTCAACCTTTTTAACCAGTCTAGATACATGAGATTTCTGTGTGCAGAAGGAATCTTTGCGCTTTGATGCAGTCTTTTCAACCTGCTTCTGTTGGATAGAAGGTACTTGGGCTAAGGCTGTAGTGCTTGCAGTATCCTTTTGTTCATATTTTGAACAGATTGTGAAGAAGCTAAATTTTGTAGTATGAGATACTACCTTGGGGCATTGTTTAGGTGGGATAGTAGCTGGAACCACCTTTGGTATCCTGTAGATATGATCCCCCAGAGTAATAATGACACTACGAGGTCAAGACTCATAGATAGCATGGAGCTTCCACATATATGGTTGGCCCAAGAGAACATCACAAACATCCATCGAGGAAACATCACATAATACCTCATCCTTGATGGGTTGGATGTCATATGAAAATCAACACTGCTAGCTGACATAGATATCTCATCCTGGGTGAAGCCACTCGATGTTATATGGTTTTGGGTGTGATGTTGTCGATAATCCCAATTGTTTGACGACCTCTGCTGAGAGGAGGTTCTTCTGGCTTCCACTATCAACAACAAAATGCAGCAGGGTCCCCTTCACCCACATCTGTGAATGAAAAAGGTACTCCCCCTCTTCAGGATCTGTTGGTTCTTCTGGTTGAATTGTTGTTGTCGAGACAATAGTAGTGGGGTCTGCATCAATGATTTGTCTTCTGTCAGTATTTTCTAAATAATATTCTGAATCATGGTTCGACTCCTTGTCTTTGATTTCAACCACCAATTACTATTTTGAGCGACATGCATCGGTGTTTTGCCAAGGGATTTTGTGGAAATCACACCATTTTCCAGTGTCCTTATTCATCTTCCCATGGCCCTTCTTTTCCTGTGTCTTGAACTGGTTTTTAGGAGACTATTTCTTAGGGTCATATTTATCATACTTTGGTTGTTGCAGATTTGTAGACTGGAACTCTCATTTGTTCTGGTGCTTAAATTTCTACTCGATTTTTACAGCATATCAATAAGAAAAACTGAGTGATGAGATTGCCAGAAAATCCGTTTCAGTTTGGATGTATCTGTGTAGAGCCCCACAGTATTTCAGAAACAAATGTCATTCGAATTCTTTGATACCTAGCTTGTTGCGCAAGGTATGGAAGTTATTGGTGAACTCCAGAACTTCTTGGCCCCTCTCTTGTCATAGTGTGGCCCATCTCATATACTGGTTCTCATAGTTTCCATCAAGGTAATATTGGTCCTTTACCATGTTCACAAAAAAATCCCAAGTGGAATTGACCCCATATATTTGAGACTCTTCTGTGGAAATTTTCTCCCAGTAAGTTTACCACCAATGTTTGACATGGGGGAGAGCTTTAAGGAGTGTGAAGCTGATATTTTCCCTATCGTAAAAATGGTGGACAGAGAAATAACCCTCTAGTAGATTTAACCATTTGTCTAGGGCATCTGCATCTATCTGAACTTCAAATATGGGAATGTCAAAATTAACCTGTACCTTGAAACGAGAGGTGCTTACAAAGTAGTTTTTTGATGAATATGCACATTTTTCTATCGAAAGGTGGTGAAGCATGTGCGAAACATTCTCCATCATTTCATCCCTTTGTCATGTGAGAGCTTTCTCAAGCAACAGATTAATATAATCATTTTCTCTGTCATTTTTGTTTTCTTCCACCATGGAGGGTATATTAGGTGCACGAGAGAGATTTTATTCAAGAGAGACAAGCTCGATACCCAACTTTCTATACTCAGAACTCATTGGGGACATGCACTGAAAAAAAATGATCAAGAGCAGCCTGCTCTGATACTAATGATCTGGATTATTTTCAACACGAAATGAGAGAAGAGATATAATAAATAAATGTACAGAGATATATTGGATATACAATATTATAACATAAATGTATCGAAGATGCAACCATAACCACAGATATACAGTAATACACAATTTTCTATTAATGAGCGAAAATGTACAAAGACTGTAAAATATAGAGTGAAAGACTCGCTTGAATGGTGGCAGCTTATCTCTAAGAAGAGATGTGAAGGCTACTTGCATCCATGAGAAGATGATCTTACAATGAGGCTCCAAAGGAATTTTTATCATAAATAAAATCCAAAACCCTAACCTCGGAAGATGAAAAGCCAACAACTTTGTGGACCCCGTTTTGGGTAGTTTGGTGTATCAATTTCCCGGGGGCATAACTTTGGCATACAAACTCTGTTTGGGGCACACGATAGCTCATTGGAAAGGTATCGTCGAGGAGATTCATTTTAGGGGCTCAATTAGAGACTTTGGATATAATGGAGAAGACCAATACTGAAAAACCTTCATTTAGGCCCTCAAAATGGCCCTAAAAGTTAAAAACTATTAAAAATTGTAAATTGCCAAAACTACTAGAAAATTGTTTTGAGTGAGTTGGAAAAGGTGGGTGGCCACTGATATCCACCTAGATCAATAATCCCTCCTTAGGAATAAATGGTCTCCATTTCGTTGAGTGCCCAGAGGAGAGGGAAAAGAGTTTGTTGAATCTACATCTTGATGAGTTGCTTGGCTTGTTGGAGAAGTTGCACTCCTTAGATTTTTAAAGGTTGTCACAAACTTGTGGTTGGAAGGGTTGGAACTTTTTAACCAATCTAGCTACATCAGTTTTCCATGTGTAGAAGGAATCTTTGTGCTTTGATGCAGTCTTGTCGACCTACTTGTTACACATTATTTGCGTCATCTCTATGATCGTTAATGATGTAAACCTATCTATTTCCTTTAGAGGGGTCACAGTGGCCTGAGTTCCTGAAGAGAGAAGGAAGAAGAACTTTTCCTGAGAAAAGAAGTTGCTTTTTCCTATGTAAAAACCTTATAAAAAGGAATGTTCAGAGGTTTCTATATAGGCAGGGTGTGAGAATGATCAATTCTCGTAGGTTGCACTATATCCAGGGTGCGAATAGTTCGCAGGTTGCTCTATAGCTAGGGTGCGAACATTCCAGCACGTGGGAAAAATGTACGGTTTCTCGAATCTTCTAGAAGGGGAAGCTTCTATGGTGAAGTGACATCCGAACGGTTTGGATCTTACTCGCTCTCATGATTTAGTGGGATCATCCTAACCTCCTCACCTTATCCTCTTCAACTTATAAAAAGAGAGGAGCTCTCATGGAGAAGGGGTTCTTGGTTGTGGTTCTTTGGCTTGGAATTAT
>JZKD02S0269638.1:189446-205708 GCA_000966675.3 Picea glauca
GTTGACCTCTCCATCCTTTCCCCTTCCTTCCACCCAAGAATATATGAGAGATAATAAAACTTTACATTAAATCATCACCATCAACCAACCATCACATAGATCCTGATAATGCTTCCTGAGACTTCTTCAACTTTTGTAATTATTCAATTCTTGGAATACTCGGATCTTGTAGATAATATTACTCAATGTATTATCTAAAACTCCTCTGAGTTTCACTCCTTGAATCCTCCCCAAAAAGATGTTATAGAAAGAATGGTAGACTTTATTCAATTCTGGTTTATTCAGGAGAGTGAATTTATACAGAATGTCTCGCACTCAATTTTTAACATCAGATTCTGAAACTCACACACAAGAAACTACATTCTGTAATATTTCCAATGAAATTAGTCCCATGTCATTTGGATTATCTATGAAGAATTTATGATTGTTTTACTTGGAACACTTGTTTATTGATTAGCTTCAGGACTGGTCAAAAACACTATCTTCCACAGAGTGTATATTCATAATTATAGCGAATCAAGAGTTGAAAACTTTAGCATGGGTACCTTGATATATCTTCTCAATACCATAGCAATTTCACCATATAAATCGTTATAGAAAAAACGTTGTAGAAAAAATGGTAAGATGACCTGTAAATAACATACCTTAGAAAACATCACCAAAAGACTTCATCCTCCCTTGAAATCCGGCCTTATTTACTTATGATTTCCTCTGAAATTCGACTTGTATATCAAATGAATGTATAATGATATTTATTTATACCATTTATTTCACTTCTTTTTAACATTAGGGCCAACCTGACACTTTCTTATTTTGTAAATATTTTCTTTAATTATCTTCGGGGCCTACATGTACTTCCTTCTTCAATTCACTTTGTCATCTTCAAAAATTCTTTTCTCCTCAACCATGAGGATCCATGTGATGTGCCACATACCATTGGAAACAACGTGATGTATAATATCCATCCATGGGTGTTGTATCTGCATGTGCATTTTCCTTCATGTCCAAATACCTTCATCAATCTTGCGGTCCAAAACCAATGACTAGGGTTGACATCAATGACAACAACCAATCTTCCAACACTTCTGGCTAAGTCTATTTGGGTCAAATTTCTGAATAATTCTTCTTTTTCTGATATGACTTGTTCACATGATTTGACAATGAGCTGCAGGTTCTTAAAGTTCTTTTGCCAACATGATTTTAATTGTTTGATCCACTTTGGGGAGGGGAGATCCTCTTGTCTTCTTTTCAAATTCGAGTTGTTGATTACATGGTTGGAAAAAGGGGTCAACATATGTTCATAGAAATGTTGATCATTTTTTAAATTCATCTGCAAATGTTCATGAAAATCATTTTCCCTCTTTTGAAAGGAAGCTATATTTTGTGATGTTTCCCAAGCTTCAGTAACTAGTTGCATTCTTTTCTTGATGTTATTCTCTACAAGGGCTCTACATGATGCAAGGAGGATGGATGATCCTTTTAACTTCGTTGCAGGGGTAGAAAGCATGGGTTTTTCTAAAGGACTGGAAAAATATGGGGTAGGAATGAAATCCTCCTCAAATTCATTGATGCGCTCCTTCAGTCTGGCATTCTCCACTTCAATTCCACCAATGGAATCATCAAGAGAAACATCGGTTACACGGTGAAACAGGGAGATTTGGGATGGTTGCATTTTCATAAAGTTAATCTTTCTATGAGATTTGTCTTTCTTATTTGTTATATCTCTCTTTTCAATGACTTTATTTTTAGATTGGCTGTCAAAAACAACACTCTGAAATACGAAGGATTCATCTTCGTAAAAAATGTTGGTCTCAAATATTTCCATTGTGAAACTATGGTGCATCGATTCTATGTACAGGCCAACTTTGTGCATGTGCTCATTTTAAATTTCAAGTTGCATTTTCTCACTTTCAATTTCTGGTTCGTCCGCCTTCCCTATAATGTTTCTTCTCTTCTTCGTCAGGGGAACTTTGTGAGAACGATCAATTTTTGTGCGAGGAGGGTTCTTATCTCCTCATACGTTTGAAGATTTCTGGGTTTCTTTCTTACTGGGGTGGGTCGTTGAAGCGATGCTCCATGATGTAGTTCTCTTGGGAGTGTTGGTGGGGGACTGGACACTCTTCTCAACGAATACTTTTCCCTATTGTCTATACAATTCAGTCACGCTTTGCAATGTATCTACGTCGCAATCACCAGAAGAAGGAGTGTTTTCGTAATTGTCTCTGTCTTCGGTTAGGGTTCTATGGATAAAAGAGTTGTTAAAGCCAACTGCTAGTAAATTTTCTCGAAAAAAAAAATTAGGGTTGAACCCTTTTATCCTTTCAGCATATGTTAGGTTCAAGTTCTTTAAATGGCCCATGAATTCATCAATCTTGTTGATGTTTCTGCACACGAAGTCCCCAACTTTCCAGGGAAGAGGAATGAAATGTTTTTTTTTCTTGTGATGGAAAAAATGCAACCAGTGGTTGTATTGCCTTGTTATTTCTGTAACAAACATCTTGTTCGTGATGTGGCATGGAAGGAAAGCAAGATTTTACTTAGATCCAAAGACCATGAGTACACTATGGTTTTCCTTTTATTCAAGTGTCCCCTTTCTATTCAAAAACTTGGTTGCTTGGCCAAACATCGGGGGAGCATCCTTCCCTAACAATAAATCTTTGAAAACTGAGACAAAGTCATTAAAAACTTCATAAAAACAATGGGATGCCTTGTGCCTCCACAGGACCTGGTACTAGAATGTTATTGGTTTGAATTCATAGTTTATTTGGAAAGAGACAGTTTTGGAAATGGACAATAATGCACTATTGCGAAAATCAAGTAGGATGACATATACAATTTATTCGATTCTTTGAATTGTGATAGATTGGAGCATATTTCAATGGAAATTATCTTCCCCCAATCAAAAATGAATTGTTCCCTGACTATGAAGTACAAAATATAAATAAATATACGAGAAATGGTTGTCGTGGATTCCTGTCTCGTTATTCTTGTAAACAACCAAGCAATTTCCCGGAATGGATTTCTAAAGGAACTTACCTGCAACTTTGTGATATCTTTAGGAACTGTTGTCGGGTCTTCGAGGAACTCGGCTAAGATGTCCAACCCATTATCAGGTTTTTCTAGAAACTACTTGCAGTCTTGTCCTCTGAAGGTCAATGTTGGCTTTGGAAATCTTAACATCTTGTGGAAGACCTGAGGTGACAAAGAAACAGGAGAATGGTCACGCAGTGAAATAATTATTTGGCTTGAAATATATTTTTTTGTGCACCAAGAGACCACCTCCTTAAAGTCAAAAACATCAGGGAAGCAGCCTGAATGAGTGATTCCATAGGTCCAAATAACTTTGTTCTAGGCAGAATGGGATGAATAGTAAGAGTATTCCCTTGACCACTTGAAGTTTTGGTCCTGACGTCTGAAGATATTCACCGTCTCTCCACAAAAATGTTGTCAACCTGCTGCCATAAGTTTACAAGAACGTTTGTTTTCTCCAGAAGATGATTGAAATGAAGAGTTGGAAGGGATAATATAAAATTGCAAAAATCTTGGTCCAATGCATGTGAATGGGAGATATCCTTGATACTTTCTCTCATTAATGACAATTCTGATGGTTGTTGCATGATGCGCTTTTAACATTAACGACTAGTAATTGCACACATAGAAATGTGAACATGGCGGATACAGAAATGAGTGATTAAGCATTGGATATTTCATTAATGGGCCAACGTGATGACCCATGTTTGAGATGAACAATCAAAAGGGACAATAAAACTCTCCTCAGATCTTGGTTTAATGCGTATTAATGGGAGATATCCTTGAGCGTTTCACTCATTAATGACAATGTTGACGGTTCCTGCATGGTGATATGTTAGCATGAAAGGTTACTAATTGCATATTAAGAAATAGGTATGAAGGTCGTGGTTACGGGAAAGAGCAGTTAACGAGTGTATAATTATCGAAAGTGGTCAGACGGGCTTCAAAATAGGGTTACAAGGTACAATTGTTGGAGGTGACGACGCGAGGGTCAAATTTTATGTCTTGGAACTTTTTGAGTGCAATACCCATAACACCAAAGAGGGCATGATAGGACAGTCCAGAGGGAAATTTGTATATCGCAGAAGTCTGGGTAATGTTTGCAGGACATGGAACAATGGAGGTGAAAATGTGAGCCCGCCTATCTAGGAACCCACAATCGAAAAAGTATCTCAAGTATGGAATAGAGAAATGGTTGGGTGGATTGGTTTTCAATAATATATTGAAACTTGTAATATATATCCCATTGTGTGGCAAGATATTTTCTTCATGTCTCTGGGAAGAAAAGAGAAAATAAGAGAAGATAAATTAATTTAAATTCAAGGAGACGAGCTTTAATGAAATTTCATTGTCTCGTCAATGCTTTTGTGTTTTAATGGTGGTATGTATGGTTGTTGCATGATGAACTATTAGAATTAAACCTTGGTCAAGCACAGTAAACAGTGCCTAAGAATTGGATATTTCTTGAACTTGCCAAACCAAGGAACCGCAAAAGACATTCCATGAAATGGGAAAGTATGGAAAGTTGTCGGACGAGCTTCACAATTAGGATGACAATGGTTACCCAGGAGACGTGACTTCCCGAGGTTCAAATTGTATGTCTCAGAACTTGAATGAAAATGTGTACCACAGAAGACAAGATGATATGGGAGTTTGACGGTCAATTTGTATACGACAAACCATTTCAGTCATTAATGACATGTTTAAGATTCATGCACAACAAATTGCTAGCATTAAAGATTTCCAATTTCATTTCCAGAGAGAAGTAAAAAGGTAGAGAGGACACAGAACAACAAGTAAGGAATGGCTAATTATCAAAAGTGGTTGGTGATGCTTCGAAATAGGGCTACAAGATACAACCAACAGAGGTGAGGGCCTGAGGGTCAAATTGTATCTCTTGGGAATGTTGACAGTGGAACATTTAACATGGAAGAGGGAATGATTATGCATTCCTACGAAAAAATTGTATATCGCGAAAATCCATGTACTATTTGCTAGTCATGGAACATTGGAAACACAATCTTGAGCCCGCCAGTATGGGAACCCGCAATCTAAAAAGTGTCTAAGTATGAAATAGTGAAATGAAAGGGTGGAATCAATACACAGTAAATGTACAATGTAATGGAGATACAGACAACTTGGGGCTAAGTATTGAAAGGAACTATGGACGGTTGGGCTCGTGACGGGGCATTCCAGCGGACAAATTGTATATTGTAGAACTCCGGGCACTATTTGCAAGTTGCGGAAGATTCCAAACACAATTTTGAGGCCATCAATCCAAGAACTTGCAAATGAAAAAGTGTCCAAGTATGGAATAGGGAAACGTTGGCCCAGACTTGTTTTCGCTAATATATTGAAATTTGTAATAGCTTTTCCATTTCCTGGCAAGATATTCTTTGTATGTTTTTGGACAAGTTCTATAGGGATGGTTAGTCCTCGATACTTTTGCTTATTAACGACGATCTTTACGGTTTTTGCATGATGGTTTTTTAGTATTAAACCTTTGGTGTTGCATATTTGGAAAGAAGTACGAGGATGGTCGGAACAAGAAACTGTGACTAGGAATTAGAGATTTCTTGAACCCGCCAACACGAGGATCCAAAATAGGGTGACAAGATATCCCCAGAAGACATGCTCTATGGTCAAATTGTATCACTAGAAACATTTGAATGCATAATCTGTAACACGGAAGAGGGGATGATGTCAGAATCTAGTAGTCAATTTGTATATGGTGGAGGACCGGGTGCCAATTGTTTTGTACCAGTGTGTTCAGTTGTCACTAGTAAGAGCATAATTAATGTATATTAGGAAGGATGGGAAGTTAGTGGGGATGGAAGGTAGTGACAAAAACTTTGAAACATTTGTGAACCATGGTAGAGTGAAGTTTGCGGGTTCTAGGAGTCTGCGGTGTAATTGTAGATCACAGAAGTTTTGAGTGCAATATGTATATCAAGGAACAACAAGCAACAAAGTTCAAAACCGCCAACCCGGCAACCACGACCATAAAATTGGCTAAGTATGGAAAGGAACAACGATCGGTCAGATTCATCGTGTGATTATATATATGGACATGAATATATGTCAACCCGCCAACGCTGGAACCCACGATCATAGAAAGGCGACTGAGTATATAACCAGAAACCAATAATACACGGGAAGAAGAAAATGGCTAAGGAGTCCATGGTGGAATTGTAGATCACAGACATTTTGAGTGCAAGATGTATATCACGGAACAAGAAGCAACAGAGTTCAAAAGTACCAACCCAACAACCACGACCATAAAATTGTCTAAGTATGGAAAGGAATAGCAGTTAGTCAGATTTGTCATGTGAGGATATAGATGGAAATGAAGATATATCAGCCTGCCAACATTGGAACCCACGATCATAGAAAGGCGACTAAGTATATAACCAGAAAGTGATAATACACGGGAAGAAGAAAAGGGAAAAAGGGCTAAGTATATCACAGAAGAAAATCTATTGTTCTTTTATTAAAGCCAATCTTTTAGAACCCCCGGTGAGTTCTCACTAGTAAAAGCATAAATTGTAGATCATGGATGTTCTTTGGGTGCAATATGTATATGACGAAGCAGGGCACATAAGTGTTGGATACCGCAAAGCTGAGACCCAGTGGTCAGATAATTGGCTAAGTATTGAAAGGGACCACGGTCGATTAGGCTCATGGTGTGAATATATAGATAAAGAGATGTCAATCTATGAATCCAGGAAGCCGCGATCATATAGATGCGACTAAATATAGAACCATAAAGGGATAATAGAGGGGGATAAAAGAGGGAAAATTTAAAGAGAAGGTGTTTATATTTATTCAAATAGTATTCATATTAATATATATTAATAGATTATTTCTGGTCCAAATGTAAATCATCTTCCAATTTGTAGGATCCTGTTCAGTTCACAAATTACATTGAAATCCATAAGAAATAGAAAGAAAAAAAATGGTGGATGGTTGGGCTCATGACGGGGCATTCCAATGAACAAATTGTATATTGCGGAACTCCGAGCTTTGTTTGCAACCCGCAGAATATTCAAAATACAATTTTGAGGTTGTCAATTCAGGAACCCACAATCGAAAAAGTGTCCAAGTATGGAATAGGGAAACACTAGCCTAGACTTGTTTGCTCTAATATATTGAAATTTGTAATAGTTTTGTCATCACCTAGCAAGATCTTCTTTGCATGTTTCTGGACAAGTTCTGTAGGGATGGTTAGTCCTAGAGACTTTTTCTTATTGATGACGATATTTATGGTTATTGCATGATGGTTTTTTAGTATTAAACCTTTGGTGTTGCATATTTGGAAAGAAGTACGAGGATGGGAGGAACAGGAAACAGTGACTAGTAATTGGAGATTTCGTGAACCCGCCAATGTGAGGATACAAAATAGGGTGAGAAGGTATCCCCAGAAGAAATGAGGCCCCAATAGTCCAATTGTATCACTCAGAACATTTGAATGAATAATTTTTAACACGAAAGACAGGACGATGTCGGAGTCTGGTATTCAATTTGTATACGGCGGAGGTCTGGGTGCCAATTCTTTCGTACCAGTGTATTTATTTGTCACTAGTAAGAGCATAGTTAATGTATATTAGGAAGGATATGAAGATATGTCATCCTGCCAACACTGGAAACCACGATCATAGAAAGGTGACTAAGTATATAACCAGAAATCAATAATTCATGGGAAGAAGCAAAGGGAAAAATGGCTAAATATCTCACAGAAGAACATCTACTGTTCATTTATTAATGCCAATATTTTTTAACCCCTAGTGAGTTCTCACTAGTAAAAACATAAATTGCAGATCACAGAAGTTCTTTGGGTGTAATATGTATATGATGGAACATCGGACATAAGTATTGGATACCACAAACCCGATGGTCAGATAATTGGCTAAGTATTGAAAGGGACCGCGGTCAGTCGGGCTCATGGTGTGAAGATATAGATAAAGATCTGCCAATATACGAATCTAGGAGGCCACGATCATATAGATGCGACTAAATATAGAACCACAAAGGGACAATAGAGGGGGAGAAAAGAGGGAAAAATTAAAGAGAAAGTGTTTATATTTATTCCAATAGTATTCATATTAATATATATTAATAGATTATTTCTAGTCCAAATGTAAATCATCTTCCAATTTGCAGGATCTTGTTCGGTTTGCAAATTTCATTGAAATCCATATGCAATAGAAAGAAATAAAATGGTGAATGATTGGGCTCGTGACAGGGCATTCTAGCGGACAAATTGTATATCACGGAACTCCAGGCACTGTTTTCAACTTGCGGAAGATTCAAAACAAAATTTTGAGGCCGTCAATCTGGGAACCCGCAATTGAAAAAGTGTCCAAGTATGGAATAGGGAAACGCTGGCCCGGACTTGTTTTCACTAATATATTGAAATTTGTAATAGCTTTGCCATTACCTGGAAAGATACTCTTTGCATGTTTCTGGACAATTTCTGTAGGGATAGTTAGTACTCGAGACTTTTTCTTATTAATGACGATCTTTATAGTTATTGCATGATGGTGTTTTAGTATTAAACCTTTGGTTTTGCATATTTGGAAAGAAGTACGAGGATGGGCGGAACAAGAAACAATGACTAGGAATTGGAGATTTCATGAACCCACTAATGCGAAGATCCAAAATAGGGTGAGAAGGTCTCCCTAGAAGATGTGAGGCCCCGACGATCAAATTGTATCTCTCGAAACATTTGAATGCATAATGTGTAAAATGAAAGAGGGGACAATTTCATAGTCTGGTAGTCAATTTGTATATGGTGGAGGTCTGGGTTCCAATTCTTTCGTACCAGTGTGTTCAGTTGTCACTAGTAAGAGCATAGTTAATGTGTATTAGGAAGGATGAGAAGTTAGTGGGGATGGAAGGAAGCGGCAAATAATTTGCGACATTTGTGAACCCTCATAGAGTGAATCTTACGAGTTTGAGGATTCCACAGTGGAATTGTATATCACATAAGTTTTGAGTAAAATATGTATATCACGGAACAAGAAGCAGCCGAGTTTGTAAGCGCAAACCCAACAACTATGGCCATAAAATTGGCTAAGTATGGAAAGGAACAATGGTCGGTTGGATTCGTCATGTGAGGATATAGATGGATATGAAGATATGTCATCCTGTCAACCCTGGAACCCACGATCATAGAAAGGAGACTAAGTATATAACTAGAAAGAGATAATGGATGGGAAGAAGAAAAGGGGAAAAGGGTTAAGTATATCATAGTAGAAAATCTATTGTTCGTCCATTAATGCCAATATTTTCAAACACTTGGTGAGTTCTCACTATTAAAAGCATAAATTGCAAATCACAAAAGTTCTTTGGTTTCAAGATGTATATGACGGAACAGGGGACATAAGTGTTGGATATCCCAAACCCGGGACCTAGTGGTCAGATAATTGGCTAAGTATTGGCCAAGAGAAAATTTTTATATTTATTCCAATAGTATTCATATTAATATATATTAATAGATTATTTATGGTTCAAATGTAAATCATCTCCCAATTTGCAGGATGTTGTTCGGTTTGCAAATTTCATTGAAATCACGGAAATTTTGAGTGCAAGATGTATATAACGGAAAAAGAAGTAACAGAGTTCGAAAGAGCCAACCCAAAAACCGTGGCCATAAAATTGGCTAAGTATGGAAAGGAACAATGGTCGGTCAGATTCGTCATGTGAGGATATAGATGGATGTCACGGAACAAGAAGCAGTCGAGTTCGTAAGCACCAACCCGACAACTGCGGCCATAAAATTGGATAAGTATGGAAAGGAACAACGGTCAGTTAGATTCGTCATGTGAAGATATAGATGGAGATGTAGATATGTCATCCCGCCAACCCTGGAACCCAAGATCATAGAAAGGAAACTAAGTATATAACCAGAAAGCGATAATGGATGCAAAGAAGAAAAGGGGAAAAGGGATAAGTTACTCACAGTAGAAAATTTATTGTTCGTTTATTAATGCCAATATTTTCGAAACCCTGGTGAGTTCTCACTAGTAAAAGAATAAATTGCAAATCAAAAAAGTTCTTTCATTGCAAGATGTATATGACGGAACAGGGGACATAAGTGTTGGATACCGCAAACCCGGGACCTGGTGGCCAAGAGAAATTTTTTATATTTATTCCAATAGTATTCATATTAATATATATTAATAGATTATTTATGTTTCAAATGTAAATCATCTCCCAATTTGTAGGATGA
Source organism: Picea glauca (assembly GCA_000966675.3). Taxonomy (NCBI): domain Eukaryota; kingdom Viridiplantae; phylum Streptophyta; class Pinopsida; order Pinales; family Pinaceae; genus Picea; species Picea glauca. The sequence goes on from JZKD02S0269638.1 coordinate 199,708, forward strand.
TGTTCGGTTCACAAATTTTGTTGGAATCACGGAAGTTTTGAGTGCAATATGTATATAACGGAACAAGAAGCAACAGATTTCAAAAGCGCCAACCCAGAAACTACGGCCATAAAATTAGCTAAGTATGGAAAGGAACAACAGTCGGTCAGATTCGTCATGTGAGGATATAGATGGACATCACGAAACATGAAGAATTCGATTTCATAAGTTCCAACTTGAAAATCGCGGCCATAAAATTGGAAAGGAACAACGGTCAGTTAGATTCGTCATGTGAGGATATAGATGGAGATGAATATATGTCAGCCTGCCAACCCTAGAACCCACAATCATAGAAAGGTGACTAAGTATATAACCAGAAAGAGATAATGGACAGAAAGAAGAAAAGGGGAAAAGGGATAAGTATCTCACAATAGAAAATCTATTGTTCATTTATTAATGCCAATCTTTTCGAACCCCTGGTGAGTTCTCACTAGTAAAAGCATAAATTGCACATCATGGAATTTCTTTGGCTGCAAGATGTATATGACAGAACATGGTACATAAGTGTTGGATACCTCAAACCCGGGACCTGGTGGTCACATAATTGGCTAAGTATTGGCCAAGAGAAAGATTTTATATTTATTCCAATAGTATTCATATTAACATATATTAATATATTATTTATGGTTCAAATGTAAATCATCTCCCAATTTGTAGGATGTTGTTTGGTTCACAAATTTCATTGGAATCACGAAATTTTTGAGTGCAAGATTTATATAATGGAACAAGAAGCAGCAGAGTTTGAAAGCACCAACCCAACAACCGCGGCCATAAAATTGGTGAAGTATGGAAAGGAACAATGATCAGTTGGATTCATCATGTGAGGATATAGATGGAGATGAAGATATGTCATCCTGCCAACCTTGGAAATCACGATCATAGAAAGAAGACTAAGAATATAACCAGAAAGTGATAATGGATGGGAAGAAGAAAAGGGGAAAAGGGATAAGTATCTCACAGTAGAAAATCTATTGTTCATTTATTAATGCCAATATTTTTGAACCCCTGGTGAGTTCTCACTAGTAAAAGCATAAATTGTAGATCATGGAAGTTCTTTGGTTGCAAGATGTATATGATGGAACATGGGACATAAGTGTTGGATACCACAAACCTGGGACCTGGTGGCCATATAATTAGCTAAGTATTGGCCAAGAGAATTTTTTTATATTTATTCCAATAGTATTCATATTAATATATATTAATAGATTATTTTTGGTTCAAATGTAAATCATCTCCCAATTTGCAGGATGTTGTTCTGTTCGCAAATTTCGTTGGAATCACATAATTTTTTAGTGCAAGATGTATATAATGGAACAAGAAGAAGCAAAGTTCGAAAGTGCCAACCCGACAACCATGGCCATAAAATTGGCTAAGTATGGAAAGGAACAATGGTCGGTTGGATTCGTCATGTGAGGATATAGATGGAGAAGAAGATATGTCATCCTCCAACCCTAGAACCCATGATCATAGAAAGGAGACTAAGTATATAACCAGAAATCGCTAACAGACGGGAAGAAGAAAAGGGGAAAAGGGATAAGTATCTCACATAAGAAAATCTATTGTTCCTTTATTAATGCCAATATTTTCGAACCCCTGGTGAGTTCTCACTAGTAAAAGGATAAATTGCAGATCAAGGAATTTCTTTGGCTGCAATATGTATATGAAGGAGCATGGGACATAGGTGTTGGATACCACAAACCCGGGACTCGGTGGCCAGATAATTGGCTAAGTTTTGGCCAAGAGAAAGATTTTATATTTATTCCAGTAGTATTCATATTAATATATATTAATAGATTATTTCTGGTTCAAATGCAAATCATCATCCAATTTGCAGGATGTTGTTCGGTTCACAAATTTCATTGAAAACAATAAGCATTAGAATATATATATATATATATATATATATATATAATTGGCAAAGTTTTGTCCAAGAGAAATTTTTTATATTTATTCTTGTAGATTTCATATTAGTATATATTAATAGATTATTTTTGGTTCAAATGCAAATCATCTTCCAATTTGCAGGATGTTGTTCGCTTCGCAAATTTCATTGAAAACAATAAGCAATAGAAAGAAATATATGTGTGTGTGTGTGTGACGCAATGTTTTTTGTATATGCATGGATATTATCAAATAGAAGAAGTTGCAATATATGCAAGATATTGAACAGGAACATGACGTCAACACTTGAGTTGTCTTGTTGTAATAGTCATTAATTCATTCTATTTACGCGAACCAAAGAATTAAAGCAAGACGGGTCCTCACATTTCTTTCTTTAAGTATAGGGCAGGTGCCACATAAGTATGGTCTATGAAAAATTATTCCTCCATGTAAAATGTAAGGAATGAATATATTATCCTTTTTTTAAATCAAAGTGTTGGGCAGCAGAAAAAAAATCTTATCGTCCATGTTTAACGACAAACAAAAAAAAAGGTACAAAATAAAATGAAAAGAAATACCATAGATTGGAAAACACCATAAAAAAAAAACCACAAATATTCTATATTCAAATAAGATGGGTTACAAAATACAACTGGCATTATTTTCCACAATGACTGTGATTTGTCCTACCTTCGACCAAAAAAACATATGTACAATAATGAATCTTGTGGACAGACTTATTGACAGTGAAATGCTTGATTCGTAAAAAACAACGAGTTGAATATCAATTTCAGGTCTTGGAATTCATTGGTGTTGCCAAACAGATCTATCCCATATTTTTGAATAGCTTGTATCTTCTAGATATGGCCTTCATGCATTGGCTGGTTATTCAACATTCCATACTTTGTTAAGTGTTAATTTCCCTTTGTTGTCGAAAACTTGGGGTTTAAGGTGCCTTCCTTGTAATGTTCCTAATCATTGACATCCAAGACAACTTAGAAATGTGATTCAGGCCCAATTCAAAGTCGAGGGATTCATTTTATGTGACATCATCTTTGGGGGAAACAAATCCTGTTAAGCAACAAAAGCTGAGACAAAAAAAAAAATCAAGTATGTTGTGATTGTTATTCTCCCTGTATTCAATCATATGTTTGGTTGAAAAGCCTGCCTAAAGATTTGTATGCTGAACTTCTTTGTTTTATTACGGTAAATTGGAAGGGACATCCAAGCTAGCTGCAAAATGTTCCTTTGTTGAAGTACATAGCTTCTTCCAGTAGCACAAATCTGGAAAGTGTATCAAATGTTGCAGATCACATCAGAATATATCTTTCGTTGTAGGGGTGGCAGACATGGCAGCCCACAAAAAGGTCTGGAATGTTCGAAAGTGATGCCAAATATTGATCCATGCCCAAATACACTTAGAAGGAAATTATAAAATTGGATACCAACAAACATGAGAAAGTGTATGTGTGTTTGAATCAACATTCTAAAATTACAGAACATTTTATGCCAAAGTTGTAACAAAATTGACAGACAACCAATTTCTATGTCAAAGAGTGTTGAGAGACTTTTGGATGCATTAACGGACTCGACATACAATCAACTTTCGATCACTACTAATACTAATGTCAAGTGTAAGAAGTTGTGATCCCATGTTCCAGGTAGTTTCACCTTCAAGCATCCACATAGGCGGTGACCCCAGGCTCAAGATAGCTTCGGCTTCAGACATTGATATTGGCGGTGGAAATGGGAACAGTGATATTGTCTATAGTGCAACAATGCGGTGAACAAGCAGGGTTGTCATTGTCAAAGCACTTAAACTGCAGGATTGTTAGACCTACAAAGAACATCAACTTTAGTGTTTCTTTCTCACGAAATCTACAATGTTGCTTTGAGTCCAAAAATATTTGAATGTTAGATGTCCTGTGCGATAATGCCCTCGACATTAGGTACATGTCAGACATCTATTATCTGACATTGAAGTGTTAATGAAACTTCCATAGTGGATGATGGCTCAATTGCATTGGCACAAGTAATATTAATTTTTGATTAATTAACATCCTTGAGGACATGAATCCCAAACAACGCCTAAAATGTTTCAAACAAATGTTTGTTCAAAAAATACATTGTTCTATATTTTTTAAAATAATAAATTGTATGGTTGGAACATTTTTTTTTTCAAATATCGCATCAACTGCAACAGAAGAAATGCGTTTTCCTTATCCAAAGCAAGGGAAACAACAGGAAGATTGACATTAGGTGGAAACAGATCTGGAAAAACACCACTACATTAAGGTCTCTTCTAAAGAATGAAATAAAATGATTACATGAAGGTGGTAGTAAAATTTGATTTTCAGAAACCAAATCATTACTTGAACACATGAAACTCCTTGCTGAAGGTGGTAGTATAAAGTAATCCTTAGAAAGTGTTTCAAAGTCCATAATCCAGAATTCCTTCCCGTTTAATTTTTCCAGTTACATGTCGATGCACAGATTAGAAAGTTTTGAGAGAGTTGTTCCCTAGTTATATACCCACCTTCAAGTAGGATGGGGAATATTCATGTAAATAGGGATAAGCCCATCGACCCAGATGCAATCATATGCATAGGAGTAGTAAAATAAAAAATGTGCAGTAGCGATATAAAGTTGATTGTATGTGGAATCTGTAACTACATCTAGAGGATAGTGAACAAACTTTGACAAAGAATATGGCTTTTTTTCAATTCTGCTACCACACCCAAAAGTAGCTCAACAAACTTTGAAATAGAAACTTCTGTAATTTTAGTATGTCATTTTAACCACCCATATAGTTTCTCTTACTTGCGACGATTCAAATCTATAATTTCCTTCTGAGTATATTCACGAATGGAGTAATATTTTGTGTTATTTCTGAATATTATAGACCATTTTGCAAGCCACGGTAAGTGTGACTCCTCTGATGGAAGACAAATTCTTGTGTGCTCTATAGAATTTGATACACTTGTCAAATCTGTGTTGTTGGAAGAAACTATATACTTCAACGAAGGATCATTTTGAAAGTGACTTGAAAATCCCTTCCAACTTCCAGCAAGAAAACAAAGAAGATAACCAACAAATCTCTAGGTACACCTTTCAACCGACCAAAGCATTGAATACAGGGAGAACACCAATCAAAAGATACTTGTTTGTTTGTTTTTTCCTGTCTGAGTTTCTGTTGGCTAACAAAGTTTTTTTTTGGCTAAAATCTCACATCACATAAAACCATTATCTTGTCTTTCAATTGGGCCTCAATGGCATCTCTAAGTTGTCTTACATGTCCATGAACATGAACATTACAATGAAGGCACCCTAAATCCCAACTCTTTAATGATAGAGAGAAATGGGAATAAGTATTTAAAATCAATGTTGGATGATGACAACATAATCTTCCATGAATTTTGGTTTAATTCATATTAATGGAAGATGCCCTTGATCTTTTTTCTTATTAATGCCAGTATTTTCAAATATGTGCATTGAATAGTGACTAATAGAACGTATTAACATTCCCATATCCAAGCAGATTCTCAACTATGAAAACCTATAACATATGCACAATATTAAAAAGGGACATGACGTTAAGACCTCTGTGGATGGCACGTTCGTGGATGGCAGCGTGGTAGTACAATATTGAACTATTACTATGATGATGCCTTTAAAAAAATAAAATATCCAAATAAGTTATGAAAATTCAAAATGAAAGCAAAAAACATTATCAGATCCCATAATATCTGCCTGTTTATGCATTTCAATGGGAGATGTCCTCGAGCTTTCCACTTATTAAAGACAAAAATTTTGAACCTGTCTGTTCGGTTGTCACTTTTACAAGAATAATTAATGTGCATTGGGAAGGGCGAAAGGTGGCAGGGATGGAGGGGAGTGACAAAATGCTTTTAAACTTTTCTAAACCTGGGAATGTGTGAACCCACAAAACTTTGAATACTCGACTAAGTATGGAAAGCCAGGTCGAACAGACGAAGTCATCATAGGTAGAGGTAGGGTTGCGAGTTCTAGGAGTCTAGGGTTGAATTGTAGAGAATGAAAGTTCTGGGTGCAGGATGTATAC
>JZKD02S0269638.1:216226-227246 GCA_000966675.3 Picea glauca
TTAACCATTTTTCTAGGGCTTCTACATCTATCTGTCCTTCAAATACAGGAATATCAAAATTAACTTGTACCTTGAAAGGCGAGGTGCCTCCAAAGTGGTCACTTGATGAAGATGCACCTGATGCTATCAGGAGGCGTTGAAGGATGTGGGAAAAATTCTCCATCACTTCGTCCCTCTGTCGCGTGAGAGCTTGCTCAAGCAACAGACTGATAGGATCGTCTACTTCGTCGTTTTTATTTTCTTCAACCATTGAGGGTTTCTTGGGTGTGCGAGAGCGATTTTCCTCAAGAGAGACAAGCTCGAGACCCAACTTGCTATACTCATACCTCGTCGGGGACATGCACTGAAAAGGATCAAGAGCAACCTGCTCTGATACCACTGATCCGGATTATTTTTGGCACGAAATGAGAGCAGAGATATAACACATAAATATTTAGAGATATTGCAAGAGAGACAACAATATAATAGAGATATAGCAGAAATAACAAGAGTCACATATATACAGTAATACACAATTTCTATTAATGAAATAAATGTACAGAGACTGTAAATTACAGAGTGAAAGACTCGCTAGAATGGTGGTAGCTTATCTCTGAGAAGAGATGTGACGACTACTCGCATTCATGAGAAGATGATTACAATGAGGCTCTGAAGGCTTTTTTACAATAAGAAGGAATGCCAAAAACCATAGACATCCAAAAACCTAACCCTGGGAGATGAAGCGCCAAAAGTCATGTGGACCCCATTTGGGTAAGTTGGTGCATCAACTTCCCGGGGTCGTAACTTTTGCACACGATCTTCGTTTTAGGTGTATGATAGCTCGTTGGAAAGATCTATCTAAGGACTACAACTTTTGGATGAGAAAAATTAATCTATGATCCATGTTGCCACGTGGCTTCAGCCTTCAAGCCTTTTCTACAACACTACAACTAAGCTGTTATGGAGCTCCTATCTCTCGAACTCCCATGAGCCTACCACGTGGCTTCAACCTTTAGGATTTTCCACGATGCTACACCCCAACTCTTCCAGAGTCTCAAAGTCCTGGACTTCACCATTCACATGGTCAGGCGGACATGAACTAGGGGTTGACCCGCAGTGATGGCCATGGGTGACACGTGGCCTCATTAGAGGGTGACATGTTTCATGTTCCAATAGGCATATAGGGTCTACAAAAATCACAAATAAAGGTGACACATGGCTCATTGATCATGATTCCACATCACCCTGGTGACGTTGGCTTTCCATGTCACACCAGACTGACAACCTTGTAATGTCCCTTAGATCTCACAGTCGAGATATGGCCACATAGATCCATATATCTAAGGCTCTCATTACTTTGGGACTTCGGCCTTCAGGATTTTTGCAGTTCAAAATCCTCATGACTTCAAGATTTGGTTAGTGTCGGTATGACCATAGCCTAGATCTAATGGTTAGGTTCTCGCCAAATGGAACCACAGATCCAGGGCTCTTGTTACTTCAGGAATTCGATGTTCAGGAGTTTTACAATGAAAAATCCTCGTGACTCCCAGAGTTGGTTAGCGTCGGGCTGACCATAACCTAGATCTGATGATTAGGGTCTATCCACTTAGACCCACATATCTATGGTTCTTGTGGCTTCGCGAATTCAACGTTTGGGAGATTTTCAATGCAAACTTCTCGTGACTCCCTGAGTTGGTCAATGATGGGCTAATCATAGCCTAGATCTTATGGTCAGGGCCTACCCACATAGACCCACATATCTACGACTCTTGTGGCTTCTAAAATTTGACGTTCGGGACTTTGGGAGTTCCTCCTCCCATTAACACAAGGACTCAAAGTTGTTGAAGTTCCACTCTCTGAACCGTGGGATTTGGTGACACATGTCATTTCTTATGGGAGGTCCCAATTCACTTAGGACTTCGTAACTTTGGAGGATTTGTCTCCCTTACAAAGAGTACACAAACTTTGTCGAACTCGTGAAGATTGAAGGACTCGGGGAGGTTAATACCCGTGCTCCTTCTCCAAATCCAATGGTCGTCATGGACCTTGGTTCCTCCCAAAAAAATCTCGTCCTTCACATATAAGAATCCTCCCTTTAAAGAACTAAACATATATATCTTTTCTGAGCTTGAGGCTTAGAAAAGTCTACCGCATAATCTTTGCGCTCACTCGCATTGAGAACCTTTCAACGCTTCACTAAGTGTTGGCCCTGCACACTATGCACGAGTGTATCCTTTGAGATTTTATACTCGAGTGGGTATATATGTATTCCTTACACCAGGATTACAAAAGAGAAACAATTTGAAACTTATATAATATCAAAGGTTCATTCCTTCAACTATAAAATGCATGCACAGGTATATAACTCTGAAAGTAGATAACATAACATTACCCAATTAACTCAGAGATAACTAAACTCAGATATTCAAAACATGCATTTCAATCTAAGTGCAGAGGGTAAATGAAACACTTATCTATTACAGTTGATAGTCGACCAACTGACTATGGGTGTTAGCCTCTCCACCCAACCACAGGCTTAAAGGCATTCATTCTTATCACTCTGGCCACCCCTGTGCCAATCCATGATATCACTAGGGAACCTTTGCATATTCTCAGAGGTTCCTTCTATGTCACAGTCTCTGCGAGGTTTATCAGACTCCTCCTCAACATCAAGCTTGCAGTCTCCTGCTCGGGTCACATTCTCCTATAAATTCTCAGATATCTCTTCTCTTATTCTCTCCAGTAACCATAACAACTTATCAAGATTTCATTTCTTCTTATCAGCTGGAGAGTCTCTTTCCCTTTTTATCTTCCCATGTGTCTTATCTTGTCTGGTGTCTCTCCTTCTCTCTCTCCAGAGCCTCACATGCACGCCTCCCTCCTGAATTGTCTGCACATGCATATTTTTTTTCTTTCCTTTCCCAGGATGGTTCTCGACCTATCCTGTTCCTTATTTCAGAAGGAAACTTGAGTCATCATGTGTCTGCAGGACTCTATGGTACTTCGGTCTGACAACCTCATGTCTCCTCAGCCAGACCATGCTTTCATTCATCGGGGTGGTTGATTATTCACCCACCAGTCCTTCCTTCATTAAGCGATTCCTCTCCTTGGGATCTGGAGGGGGTTTATTATTCCCAACAAGGGGAAATTTGGGTTCATTTGACATAATGAACCCTCTCTTACAATTTTCCCGTTCTTTCCTCTAGTGATATCATGGCTAGTACTTCTAAGCTTCACCCCCACAATCAGTTACTAGAAATCTAAATAATACATTTACATTGTTCCCATGCCATATCATGGTACTAATAATTAATTATTAATTACAAGTTGGGGGAAACAGGGGTGTTACATACCGCTCCCCCTTAAAAGGAACATTGTCCTCGATGTTCTTTCTCAGCAACACCTTTCATGCCTTTCTCATTCAATTTCTTGAGAAATACCGATCCTCTTTCTTGGTCATGTCCTTTCCAGACTCTTGGCCTTTGTCACCTATATTCAAAATTCTTGGACAACAAGCACATTAATCACAATTTCATGTAAAAACGATTGTTGTTGTGAAAATTTCCATAATATAGAACAATACTTATATGTGCAGTTCGTGGATTTTCATCGACATGTATTTCTTATTCTCTTGGCTTACTGTTTTTTTTTCCTGGACATACCCATTGTGTGCATGATACCAATCAATAGTTTACAAGGATGGTCAAATTATCCTCTTACTTGTGGTCACTTACCCTCTAGGCCCAGGCCCAGGCATCCCCTTCTTTGCTATACATTTCCTCAGGTGATCCTTCTTGCCTTTACAAGGATTTCTCACACATGAATAGTTCCAGGGACTTCATTGAACCTTATAGTCGATGCATCCTTCAAACATGCTTTGTCTAGGCATAACTTTGGCTTGTGATACCACAACACAACATGTTCTATGGTGATCGTGACTTACCACAGTGTTTGCATGTCTCAACAGTAGCCATCTTTCACGCTTTCCATCTTTCACAGCCTTCATGTTTCTTCCTTGGACATATCCCTTTTTTTTCTCACCTATATCACAGGTATACAAAAATTTATGAGATATCATCATAAATTTTAATTTCATGATTTTATTGCAAATCTATCACCCACAAATTTTTCCCTTTCCACATTTAGTTTCAGATATGTTCTACACAGAAAACAAATTCACAAGCATGGGACCTTCCTTCCCATAGCAGTTTGGCTCAATAGGTAATTGGTATTCCTTATGGGTTTATAACACCGCCATATCCAAAACCCTTTTCTTCTTGCAACTTCAACATTCTCAGCAAAACAAATTGTTAGTTTTCATGCACTTTATATTTTCAAAACTATGCATACTAACAATCCAAGTTATTTCATCTATTCAAGGATACAAATAAAAAGGAAGTATCATTATTTATGTATGCCTCTCTTCAACATACTAAATTTTCCAAATGCAATTCAAATATCAAATGTCTTTAATCAATGTGACAATATTCGTAGCCACATTCACACCCAATGTACCCTTGCATTATTTTCAAGTTTTGCACACTTTATGACAAGAACTTTTCCATGGTGTGTTGGAATTTAACCAACCTCTTCACCATAGGGATTATTCATTCTCATTCATTATTGCAGCATGATTGTACTTCCTACTACAAGATGATCATGATCCCAAATCAATACATATGAAACTATGAGTTTCTCTTGAATGCACCCAAGCATTCAACCTTCATCAGTAACCAGGGTGCCAACACTCATGGCCACCCAAATTTTTTTTTCTTTAACACCTATACACTGTAAGTAAAATACTGGAAGGTCCTCCTTCCTTAATGGAAAATCCATTGTCTTCCCTTTATGCAAACATGCATTTCCTCGAAGCAATTCCATGCAATGTGCTAAGTATGAGCACATTTATTCCCAATATCCCTAGATTTGTCATTGTACCCATGGTACTCTTTGCTCATCCATTTTATTGCAAGGATTATAACTCATCCTTGACTGGCATAGACTTCCTCTCTCTATTTTTCAGATTCTTATTTCCTGAATATTACCCCTCTTGGGTAGCAATAGCATACAACAGCCACTCACAATTGTTTGCATATATTTAAGATAATGAAATCTTTTCGGAAGGCTTTCTTACCAAATTCATTCATGCCTTATGCCACGTAGGTATGGACATTTTTATACCTGCCCTGCCTGCTAGCACCCTTATCTGATATTACCTCATCAAATTTTCTTTATGGGGACTTTATAGTCCTTTCAACAATATTTTAACAACAAACTTCTCATAGTCATATTTTGCTTGAGGTTGTCTATCGTTGGCAACTGTCTTTCTCAACAACTCCAATTCCTTTCTACACATGTCATACATTGTAAATATATTAGTTGTTATGTAAAATAAAAATGCATGTATCACAGCATCCAAATCAATAAAAAATTTCTCATATGTGTCCTAGCATATCTTTATGCGCTTCATCGCATTATCTTTAATGTTTCAATGAGTGAAAAAAAAACAATTCTCAATCATTTCTACAGTCATACAATCATCATCACTATGATGTCAAAACACTTAATTTTATTAGTAAATCAATCTCTCATACCAGATAAATACAATATCCAACAAGGAAGGGGTCAAGGAACTCTTCCCTCGTCCCACTCCTTCTACACAGCCCTGGAATTTCAGTCCAACTGAGTTATTTTCCAAGGCCTCAATGCCTTTACTTATCACAGCTTAACCAAGCCCATTCATTTAAATACACTTATTTATTCATTCTTCATTTTCAAGATGTACTTGTTCCCACATCTTCTCTTCTGAAGTTTACAACTCTGTTAAAAAATTCATAGTTCTTAGGGTGAGAAAAGTGTTCCTCCTTTTCTTCTTCTTTTCTTATGAAATCTACTTATTATTGTGATCTTCTTGATATTTTCCTTGAGAAGCCTTGGTTAGGCTCACCCTAACCCTTAGGATACATCATCTTGATTTAATAGAAAACTTTGTGTTCATTATCGATCATGAACCTATGCATCTTGCACATTATAATTTCAGTTAGTTAGAATGGTCAACATTCCTTTATTATTCATCTATCCATACATGATGTTTTCAATATGTAATCCAGGATTCATATATATATATATATATAGACACACACACACACACACTTGTTGGCCCAATGATCCTTACTTTTGCAAATATAGCAAGTTGTGTTTTTTCTTGGAAATTTTCTTCTTTTAAAGACATATTTATCTTTTCCGCTTAGGAGACCTGCCATACTTTCTTTTATATGGATTTATATCAAGTTTGTTCCAATTACAAGATTTTTCGTTTTTCAAACCTGTCATACTTGGAACAATGGCAGTCTTGTTTCCTTGAGTGCTTCTTTGAAGTTCCTTGGAAACATCCATAATTATAAGTTTCTTTGAAGGTGTCACAGATAACTGGATTGAAGTGGAACTTCTTTTTTAGATTTTTCTTTGTTCTGTAAGAGATACATTCTTTTTGGAGTGCAGTAAGTATCTGTTGGTGCAAAGAAGCAAATGGTAAAGATTATAATTGAATCTTTTTTGTGGCCAAATATTTGTTTACTAATTCAGGAACTTTTCATGGCATTGAAGCAATATAGTGCCTTAGGTAGGAAATTTTTTGATGGTATTCTATTTTGTACAACATTGTTTGCATTGTATAGTAGTAGTCATGGATCAGATCTAGATTGCACAGTCTTTGGCTCATGAAGAGTTGTGCATGGTGCTCTGCATTAGGTGGAGAAACACCTAGAAACTCATTTACTAAAGTAGTAAATAGTGTGGCTAATGGATATGCATCATCCATTATTTCTTCTTTATTTTCTTGGGAAATATTTTCCCACCATAATTTTGCAACCCCTGTAAAGGCCCATGAGATTTGGGTTACAATATCTTTCCAACTGGATTTTGTTTCGGCTCTTTTTTGGAATGCCCATGCATTTAGTTTTTGGAAGGCTTGGAGGAATTCATCCTGGTTCATGCAATCAAGATTTACAAGCAAAGTATTCATATATCCTTTGGATGAATCAAGATTCTCTATTTTAGCATCAATCTCTCCAAGATTCTTAGTCCATTTTCCAAAAGGACTTTTATGGAAGGAATAACTGATATCTGGACCAGAATTTCTTGCAGCTTTATATGGAAAGTCAAATGCTTAATTTATCTTGGTGTTTGTTGCAGAATATTCTCCTATGTCTTCAATGACAGATCCAACCATTTTTATTTCTGGTTGTACTGGATTGGATAAGTCATTCTCAAGAGTTGTTAATTTGGCAGTTAATAACTGAGCTTTTTCTTGGACAAGGGCTACCCCTTTTAGAAGTTTCTCAAGATGGATAAAAGTAGTATGAGAAGAGAAGGATTTGAGGTAGAGAGAATGAAGACCAGCAGATTTGGCTGATCGGGAAGAAAGTGTAACAGAGTAATTAAATTTTAATCCTTTTGTATCAACTCAGACATAGTCAGGCGGAGAAACTGATTTAGGCACAGTTAATTGGAATCGGGAAATTGCAACCTGAATAGTTGAGATTTGTGTGGTTATTTCATCAAGACTGGATATTAAGGCTTGTTGGCCTTCATGAAGTGTTTCTACATAATGGTGAAGCTTCTTACTATGTTCAGTCAAAGTATACACATATTTAGCTACTTCATCAAGATTTTGGGTTGAACAAACTGACTGGTAATTGATATAATTTTGGAATTTGATTTGCTTAGAAGGTTCTACTATGGTAGGAGGACTCAAATGAATAAATTGTAGGTCTACTTGCAATGTTCCATTGGAGAATTGAGGAGTTTTGTTACTAGGGCCAAGAGATTTTTCTAGAAGTAACGCAAGGGATGTTGGTTTTCTAGAAAACAATTTGAATTCAAGAACTGCTTCAAGAAGTTGTTTGCAAACTATGAAATTGGTGTGTTGGCCTCTATGGGTTGGTGAACTAGGGTCAGACAAATCTTGGTATTTAGAAGTATAAGGAGGTTGTATAAAAAATTCACATGAACTGGTAGACCTAGAAGTTTGTGGTGTATGTATATGTGAATGACATGTAGATGGTCTAGTAGAAACTGGAAATGGTGTAGGAATAGGTAATCTTGAGGAATGACTACGATAAAGTTGTTGTAAGAGTTTTGGATTAGTGAACTGGATACTAGTGCTTTCATAAGGATTAGAAGTTACTCTTAACTTTGTGGGAGATGACATGGCCAACTCTGGATATTTCTAGGATAGTGGCTGGTAATCACTACTCCATTCTTCAGGGAGAGTAACTTGGTTGAATCCCAACTGAATAGGTGTGATATTGTCAGGAACGACTACAAAACCTTATTTTAATGTTCTTTTAGTTAACTTGGGATTTATTCCAGGCATGGTGGTGGAAACAAAGCGTAAATAAATAGTAGTGTGTAACTGGGAAATATGGGCTTGATCAGCTACATTAAAACCATGAAAATGGATGAACTCTTGAAGCGACTCATTTATATATAAGTAAGTCAAGGAGACTTGATATATGGGGACAATAGAGGACCAAGATGGTCCATTTTTCAACGGAATTTGGAATCTGTCAATTAAATCATCATTAAAAGCATTCATTCTAGTATCAAGGACACATGTCAGACATGATGTGTTGAGATCAGGTCTCACCAAAAGATTGATGTTGAATTGTATTAGACCAATATGGATATAATTATATCCACTTTCGATTCCCCATTCAATGTCATCTCTTTTAATCAAAGGAATTTGATAAACACTCTGGGAAAGAGATATCAGGATGTTGACAGAGGTAAAATGGAAGAAACTTGGAGCATGAAACTTAAACATGGGAAGATCATAAATCATAATCATATATATATACTTCAGTTGTTTACCAAATATTCCATAAGGAATATAAACATGCATCTTTTCCATGCATCCAAATTGTGTATCCACACATATTTTGGTTTTTTTACTTACATCCATGATGTACTTAACCATATGCATAATCATAATCCTTTGTGTAGCTTCCCTAGGTATATTTTGCAGCTCACATACATCTTTTATTAAAATCATTTAACTTGTGATTGTTCACAGTCAATCTCATGTGCTCTTCAAAGGAATAATCATTTGTCTCTTATCATAACAACATGGCATCCTTTCTCCCTTTCTCTTTCATCTATTTATATTAGTGTTTCATGAGGGAATAGAACACATTCCCCTCAAGATATCATTCAAATCATAACTTTGATGACTCTTCAGAATGGATTCAACCATGCATCCATGGTATTCATTAAACTTTAGCAAGTGAAATTCTTGCCTCAGATTCCACCCATCAAGTCAATCATATTGTGCCTTTTGTATGCATATATTCATACAGGTGCATCACTTTCACCTTTAATATCATTCATATCAAATGGGTATTATTATCTATCTTTATGTCAAGAAGCCTCACAATGCATTAAACCCATGCACTCAAACATAGCCCAACATTCATCATGCAAGCTCATTGCTTGCACCCTTTCCATGTCATACATGCACATGGACATATCAAACTTCCATATCCTCCTCCCAAGAATATTTTTTCCATCCTTATTACAAGGCTCATAGAGACACTCAACATTGAGCTTCCCTCTCAGTTGAGGGCTTCCAGTCATATTCTTATTTTAAGAATGTATACACATATATGTAGGTGCATCTCTTGCACCCCTTATACATTGATATTTTAGTTTTAATATTAGTGTTATTTAGTGACAGATTACCGTCACTCATATAACTAGTCTCACAGTCATAATTCATATTGATTTTTCCCTCTCTTCATGGCAATAACCAACCAAGGTCACTTTTCCATTTTCTGGGAATTAGCAACAATCCCAAAGGACTCCTCTATATCTTTCTTAAATAGATTATCTTTGTTGCAGGTTTCAACCATTATAGGTCAAGTAAAATGACCTTCCTCATTTTCATCAGTTCCCTGATCATGAGGAGTTCCATATACAAGGTTTAATCCTTTTATAATATCAATAATTATTATTTATAAGGACTTTATCAATCCTTACCGAATTCCTTTAAGAACAAGGAATTTTCTATTAAGGTCCTGACCCTTGTATAATTAGTCATCTTAAATGTCAGAGGCTCCAAATACCCATGCTTAGAGGAAGTATTACAAACACCAGTTTATCCATCCTTCAGGCTTAATCTACACTTGACAAGACCCTGCCATTATCAGCCATTCAGATTCAGGTCTTATTCTAAGTGCTTATCAACACCTTCCTAATTCTATAGGAACAACCATTAATCCAACAAGTCAACAATTCTAATCCTTTTGTTTTTGTCATCATGCTAAGATTTATGCTATTAAAATTTGAAAACAACAAAAGAGTTCCAATCAACGGTCCTTTTCCTCAAGGAGTCAATGCACATAACAAATAATTATTTTAAAGGTCGAAACATTTTTCAACAGGCTCACCTTATCCTTGATATACCAGTCCTATGACTGGTCTCTGCTCCATCCAGACCTATGTCTGAATCATGCTTTACTAGACAGGGTAGGGCAGGGTGCCCTCTCCCTTAAAGTTTTCTAAGAAAGAAAATCACTTGACTCTTTCATGATCCCAAGAAAGCCAAGTGTTGTTTCCATGCTATGATACCAATTTGTAACACACCCGACCCCTGAGTACCCTTTATAGCGATGGGGCATCATAATTTTGTTTTCCCTTAACCATCTCAAATCCTAATTCCGAGACCTCAATCGAATTATTCTTGCCACAAGATTTCTAATGGCTACTACTAGGCCCTAAAATGACCTCTTGTTTAGAATTTATGGCCTCCCGAAGTTCTTCGAGTGCTACTAGTTGAGGGCTGTTGGTCACTATAATTGCTTAATTAATTTTAAACAACCAAGTGAAACATAAATTATCAACCCAGGGAAGTCTTTTGTTTCAAAGATAGCCACGCACTATATATGCTCAACTCCAAAAGCACTTAGTGTTGTAGTAAAGAAATTCACACTATTTATTCTTGCTTGAATGAACTGAAGCTCTGAATTAAATCACAGGAAAG
>JZKD02S0269638.1:227812-239619 GCA_000966675.3 Picea glauca
CTTTCTAAATCAGCATAGGATGTCCTATTCTCACGCAACCGAATGCTAATACAGGAGCTGAACGAGGTATTGTCGTTACAGCTGGTGTAACAGCTCCTTCTCATAGCTGTTGATGCTGTTTCAGCATCGCAATTCACGGGTTGTTTCAGCCACGTGAATTGCGCCCTTGACTATGTCGTCCTTGACTGCTAACTGTCACGGCTCGTGTTCCAGCATCGTGGCAGTCTCCTCTGTGTTTCAGCATCTGCACTTCTGAACTGAGTGACAGCTCCGTGTTTCAGCATCTGCATCCTCAAACTATGTAGTTGTTCCGTGTTTCATCATATGCGACCTTAGACTGTGTAGCAGCTCCATGTTTCAGCATATGCGTCCTCGGACTGTGTAGCAGCTTCCGTTTTTCAGCATCAGTTCAACAACGACTCTGGACATTTCTATGTTTCAGCATCGGCCTTGAATACTATTCTGCAAATATGGACACTTATGCACTTCTAATCAATGGTTAAGTACGAGAGTGATGTAAAATATCATGCAAAACAAATTAGACATGTAGTGATGAGAAAGGACGTTGTATACCTTGGAATGATCAGATGAAATGATATTATAAGTCTAAATACAGGTGATCCAAGGTATAATAATGGCAAAAAGTATGGGAAAAAAGGTACAATATGTGGTCCTAACAAGGGCCACATGGCATCTACATGGATCCAACTCATACGTATCATCTTGAGTTATTCGAGATCCTAGAGCTTCCAACACTCCTATATCTATGGCGGAAATCCATCCACCAATAATCTGATGGTGGATCTCCCTCCACGTTAACGCATATGATTATGAGATAAGTTCGACACTTTTGGAAGTAAACGGTCTAATGACCCCAGTCTTATAGAGTTTCTATCTACCAAACTCTCATGATCTTGCCATGTGGCTTCGACCTTTGATCCTTTTCTACGAAACTACACCCTAGCTCTTCCAGAGCTCGTATCTCTTAAACTCCCATGAGCCTGCCACGTGGCTTCAGCCTTTGGGCCTTTCCATGATGTTGCACCCCAACTCTTCTAGAGTTTCGAAGTCCCAGACTCCACCATTCACATGGTTAGGCGGACATGTACTAGAGGCTGACATGCGATGAGGGAAAGGGGTGACACGTGGCCTCATCAGAGAGTGACATGTGTCACATTTCAATAGGCATATAGGGTCTATGAAAATCACAAATCAAGGTGACATGTGGCTCGTCGATCATGATTCCACATCACCCTAGTGACATCAAATTGCCACATCACACCAGACTGACAACCTTCTAACATCCCTCAAATCTCATGGTAGAGATCTAGCCATGTAGATCTGTAGATCTACGACTCTCATTACTTCAGGACTTCGACCTTTGGGTTTTTTTTGGTTCAAACTTCTCATGACTCTCGAAGTTGGTCAGCGCCTGGCTGACCATATCCTAAATCTAACAATTAGGTTCTGGCAACATGGACCCACAGATCCATGGCTCTCGTTACTTCAGGAATTCGTCATTTGGGATATTTGTGATGCAAAATCCTCATGACTCTCAGAATTGGTCAGCTTCAGGCTGACCATAGCCTAGATATGATGGTCAGGGTCTATCCACATAGACCCACAGATCTACAGCTCTCATGGCTTTGGAAATTTGACATTCAAGATTTTTTCGATATAAAATCCTCGTGACTCCCGGAGTTGGTCAACATCAGGCTAACCATAGCCTAGATATGATGGTTTATGCCTATCAATGTAGATCCAAAGATCTACGACTCTCGTGGATTCGAGAATTCGGTGTTCGGGACTTTGGGAGTTCCTCCTCCCGTTAACACAACAACTCAAAACTGTCAAAGTGCCACTCTTTAAACCATGGGATCTGGAGACAAGTGTCATTTTCGATGGTCGATCCCAATTCAATTCGGACTTTGGGACTTCGGAGGATATGTCTCCCTTACAATGAACACACAAACTTTGTCAAACACATGAAGACTGAAGGATTCGGGGGGGTAATACCTGTGCTCCTTCTCCAAATCCAACGGTTGTGACGCACCTTGGATCCTCCTGAATGGATCTCATTCGCTTGTCCTCCACATACAGGAATCCTCCCTTTCGAGACCTAAATATCACTATCTTTCCTAATCTTGAGGCTTAGAAAAGTCTCTCGTGCACTCCTTATGCTTGTTCGCCTTGAGAACATTTCAACGCTTCACTAAGTGTTGGCCCTGCACACTGTGCACGGGTATTTCCTTTGATATTTTATGCTCGGGAAAGTATATATGTATTCCTCACACTAGGATTACAGAAGAGAAACAATTTGAAACTTATAGAATATCAAAGGTTCATTCCTTAAACTATAAAATGAACGCACATGCATATAACTCTAAAAGTAGATAACATAACATTACCCAATTAACTCAGAGATAAGTAAACTCAGATATTCAAAACATGCATTTCAATCTAAGTGCACAGAGTAAATGAAACACTTATCTATTACAGTTGATAACCGAACCAACTGACTGTGGGGGTTAGCCTGCCCACCCAACCATAGGCTCAGAGGCATTCATTCTTAGCACTCGGACTACCCCCGTGCCAATCCATGATATCACTAGGGAAACTTTGCAGTTTCTCAGAGATTCCTTCTCTATCACAGTCTCTACAAGGTTTATCAGATGCCTCATCAGCATCAAGCTTGCAGTATCTTGCTTGGGTCATGTTCTCCTGCAAATTCTCAAAGATCTCTTCTCTTGTTCTCTCTAATAACCATAACAACTTATCAATCCTTCAGTTCTTCTTCTTAGTTGGAGAGTCTCTCGCCCTCTTTCTCTTCCCATGTGTCTTCTCTTGTATGGTGTCTCTCCTGCCCTTTCTCCAGAGCCTCATACACATGCATCCCTCATGAACTGTTTATGTGTGTATCTTTTTATGTCTACCTTTCCCAAGATGGTTCTCAATCTATCATGTTCCTTCTATCAGAAGGAAACTCGAGTCATCCTGGGTCTGTAGGAATCTATGGTACTTCGGGCTAACAACTCCTATCTTTTCAGCCAGACCATGCTTCCATTCATGGGGGTGGTTGATTATTCAACCACCAGTCCTTCCTTTGTTAACCGATTCCTCTCCTTGGGATCCGGAGGGGGTTTATTATTCTCAACAAGGGGAAATTTGGGGTCATTTGACATAATGAACCCTCTCTTATAGTTTTCCCAATCTTTCCTCTAGTGATATCATGGCCATTACTTCGAGGATTCACCCCCACAGTCTGTCATTGACAATCTAAATAATACATTTGCATTGTTCCCATGCCATAGAATGGTAATCATAATTAATGATTAATTACAAGCTAGGGGAAATAGGGGTGTTACACCCACTTATCATTAGATCAATCACTGACATTAGATAAGAATGAATGCAACATTCAAAAAATCTTCAAGATGAGAAGAATAAAATGAAACTCTAGAAATGGGGTTGTGTATCTTCTAGTAAAGTTGCTCTAGTTCAAAAATTTCTCTCAATTGAACCAAAATATTATGGAATTCCTCTTCTAACCTAGCCCCGATAATCTACACAACATCCAAAACATGATCAAAAAAGTTGTTTTTATTAATATTAATATTATTGTCATCATCATTATCATTTTCCACCACACATGTGTTTCACATAGTTTCTATTAATCGTGGCATTTCATCAAGAACTTATAAATATGAGAGAGTCTCATCCATCAAATTTTCCCATATCATACCCAATATCGCAAATTTTTGGGAATTCACATCCCATCATAGAACCACTTCTTCTACATGACCAACCTCTCATTAATATCATTGCTAGAAACATTACCTTGTGGTACAATCATGCTAGAAAAATTATTCTCAAATTTTCTACCTTATCACTCTAACAAAGTAAACATTGCCTCTTATGCACTCAACCTATGCCATATCTTTATTGTCTTAAATGAAACCGAGAGAAGGATACAAATTTATGGCCATGATATTGCTTCGCACTCCATAACTTCACACTCCGTTGATACTTATGAAAGAGCATTAGAATTTGATGGATTTAAATATTAATGAAACATTGGCTATGATAACGTAATTAGTTATGATAATGAAACATTTAGTTATGAATACAAAATGTTATTAAGTTGTTGGAGTTTAAAATCAAAACATCTATAAATATTAAACAAAATAATGTAATTTGACTTAATAATAAACAAGAATACAAACTAAAAATACACTTTAGTTTAGCCAAATTGTTTCTATGAGAATAGATTCACATTACATTATATAAATCTAGAAAGTTGTATGTTGTATAAAATTTCAATGTTATGTTAGCTAATAGATTTATTTTGTTAATAGAATTTGTATTTAATGTCATTTAAAAATTCGCTATTTCTCATTTATAATTTCAAAAAATCTTACCTACAAAAGTGTTTAAAATAAATTTTGATTTTTCACAATTAATCAAGCTATTCATATAAAATTACATGGAAATTGTTTTTCTTCTATTTGAACATTGCACTAAAGAAGATCTTCACCCGCACATTAAACACACTTTTCTCCATTTCTTTTTCATATGGCATTCTAGGCATTCTAATGGAGCAATAAAATACACCCTGAATTTAAACAATCCCTTTTGCACCTAGTACCAGGAACACTAGTATTTAAAGTTCCAACTTCTCCTTCTTCCCACCCACAGAGTTTTTTGCCTATATATGTGTGTGTAGGGGGTTAATACTTTCTCCTTCATTTATATCTTTCTCCACATAAGACAACTCTTATTTAATATATATTGAATAAGAATCTAAGTTACGAGGAGAAAGCCATAAAATAAGGAGAAAATATTAAACATTTAAAATTATAATTATATATATAAGAGTTGGTTCATAGGGCACCCCTATAAGGAAAAATTGATGATTAGATAGTTTTCTAACCCATAAAATTTATGGGTTGACAAATTTACTCCACATTAATATTGTCATTTCCTCTCCACAACCACACGTAAAAGATGTTCAAAATAGGTAAAATCATTTAAATTGAATGTAAAATTTTAGCACTATGAATGACTACATGGCATATAACAATTCCTTGAGTTAATTGGTGGAAAAGACTATTGACAATAAGCTTGATTGATTAACAAATTTCAAGTGACAAACAATATTGAGAAATATGTTCCGTCCACTTAATTATGAAATCACTAGTCCATTTTAATATATAAGTTACTTCTCCCTGTATTATAAAGTCCATAAAATATAGGTGATAAGTTATTGATTATTATTTACTTATATGTTGTACTTATAGGTGCATTCATTCTCGGTCCCAGAGTAATACCTAAAACTATTTCTGATAGGCCAAGAACTCATCTTCTTTGGCCATAAGAAAATAGGTTAAATGCCTAAGACCTAGAGGCATCTCGCAAGGGTGAAACTCTGCCATGTTATGGACCACTACCGGGTTATTTCAGGTGGTGTGGTTTTCATGGAATAACAATGATGAGTCAACCCATATTTGCAGATAGAAACCAATGATGATTGTCATCTCTGCTAGTTGATAACTAAATTATGATAAGTTTTTCCACCTTTAAAAAAAATTGATACATCCAATCACTTTTTTTGTTTTTTGCAAAGACTAATCATCAACTAAATCAGTTCATTTTTGGTGTTATTAGTCCCTATCGAAGGCATAGAGGGACTATAGAGATCGATAATTCGTTGACTTCATATTAATCTATCCTTTGGCTATAAATTTTCGCATCATCTGTATTGTTCGTACTATAGAAGTAAAAACATTATTTTATATATATATATATATATACAAAAAATTATATGTCATCATCTCATTGGAGAATAAATTCGAGGTCTTATTGGCATCTTCGTTGTTCCCAATGTTGTAAATGTGTAGATATCCAAAGTTTTGAACTTAGACGCTCTTTTTTATTTTTTATTACATTTTTACTGAAATGTTTACAAACCGAAAGTTATGAGCATGGACGTTGTTTTTTTAATGTATTTGTCATATCATTATTAGTCCTTTGTATTTGTATTGAAATGTTTGCATACCGAAGGTTTAGATCATTGACACTTTTTTGAGGTGCTTGAATAGGCCTGACATCTTAAATGTTTACATGGCGCGAGGTCCTGAAACAGGTCTGATAGCTTAAATGTTTGCATATCGTGAGGCCCTTAGACATCTTGATAGCCTTAAATGTTTACCTAAATAGGCTTCTTGGAGTACATTTTTCCTCAAAATTTTCCATACAATGTTGCAGTGAATTTGGACAATATTGTTGTCCACCGCCAGTTGAATAGGAATTATATGTTTCATACTTATTCTAGGCTTGGAATGCAATTTCGTCATCATTGAAGCTACATACATTGTTTACTGGTTCGGTGGGTGCTTCTTCTTTGTTGGTTCGTCAATTGTTGCTTGTTGTTGTTTGGTTCAACTTTGCAAGGTTGGGGCCCTGCATTCGCAGTTGGATCTATTTTTTTTTTTGTTTTTTACTTTGCGGGGTCCAGGTGTTGCACCCGCAATTTGACCTACGCTTCTGTTGTTCATCGTTTTAGAGTAAGTTTCCATGTTTGGGTCCTTGGGGCTGCAATCGGGTTTGTTCATGCTTTCTCATTGGTTTGGTGCTTGTTGTTTTCTTTTGTTTACTTCGGCTTTGCAGGGTTGGGGTTCTACTCCGACAGTTGGAGTTGTTTTTTGGGGGGGGGCGCTTTGCGGTGTTCATATCCTGCACCCACAAGTGGACCTACGGTTGAGTTGTTTTCCTTGTCTGGCGAAGCCAAGATCTTTCGCCTGTTCCGTTCCCCCATGTTCTACTATAAAATTTTGTTGATACTTCAGTGTTGACATGATACAAAATAGCGGCATAAGAAATTAATATTGGACAACTACATGTGCAATTGTAGTATTCATTGTTTTTTTGTTAAAATCAAACATGTTCAAAATGCACTTATTAACCATATATGATGAAATTTGCCCATATCACAATACAACTTTTGTATCCTCTACACAGACTGGTGTGATCACAATACAATTTGTCTTGTACTTGAGATATGATATGTACACCAAAGATACTACAAAACTATGTTTCCATGTCTGGAAGCATATCTAGATACTTTGCCACAAAAAACCAAAATCATTTATCTATGGCCATGCAATTTCTTAATATTTTATGGCTTGTAATATATTTTGGGCAGGGAAAAACTTTATATATTTACAACCTTGGATGGAGAAAAGCAAAGGTTCATATTTCTAACTATATTTTATTCTATTTGTTGATTCTCATTTATTGTATGTACATATTACTTGTTCTCCACTGCATACCAACTTCCATTCATGTTCATTGTATTTTGTGCGTTCCCACATTCAAACAAATAGAATAGATGGAGAAAATGAAGGAATCTTAACTACAATGATAGAAGAGGAGATACAAAGGTACATGCTTGTATTGTTATTTCATATTCCATTGTTTTGTATTTCATTTATTGTCTGTATATGTATTCACCTGGTTTATTGTATGTAGATACTGCATACCTTCCTACATAATAAATTATCTCCATTACACGTCTTCCTGCATACTAACTTCCTTCATGTGCATTGTATTTTTCCTACATTGCTACATTTAAACAAACAGAGTGGTTGGAGAGGACGATGGACTCTTTGGCGCAAATGTAGATGAGGAATTGCAGAGGTGCATACCTGTACTCTTATTTCATATTCCAGTGTTTACTATTTCATTTATTGTTTGTGTATTTGTTCTAGTTATTTTCACCTTTCTTACTGTATGTATATACTACGTATCTTTCTGCTTATTCTCATGTTAATTGTATTCTCTTTGCTGCTACATTGAAATAAATAGAATTGTATTTCTTTCGTTTACATGTCTTTCTTCATACTAACTTGCCTTCATGTGCACTGTATATTTGGTGTTTCTACCTTGGAAGAAACAGATTGGTTGGATAGGAAGATGAATTCTTATATGCAACAGTAGAGGGGTCTGTGGTAAAATCTTTGAAAAGGTATACCAGTTGTGCTAGTAAATTAAACATACAAAACGAGTGGGGGCATATAATATTGGAATAGAAAACAATGGTTTGTAAACAATGGCCCTTTGTGCCCTCCCCATTTCTAATTTTCCCATTTTCTATTATCCCTTTTGCTTTCTGATTTCTATTCTTAGTCGTCTTTCTGAAAATTCCCTAGTGCATGGGTTGGCGGGATCACAATTTCACATTTATGGTCATGCTTCTACCTTATTCCATACTTACCTACTTTTTCGATTGTAGGTGTCAGGCTGGCGGGTTCAAGATTGCACCTCTGGCTTCAGAGGTTCTGCGATATAAAAATTGGCCTTCGTGTCCTACCACTAGGCCCTATTTACTCTTACACATTTCTTTTCAGTCCAAAAATCTGAGGCATACAATTTGACCCTCGGGTCCTCATGTTTCTTGTGTATCCCTTGAAACCCTATTTCGTATTCCATCTCCTTCGACCCTTCATGTGACATTAAGAACAATTATGGACAATATACAATGAATATTCTTGTTTAGTCCTTCTGATGTTCATATACACATGCTTGCATCAGAAAAAGTTGGACAAGTGACATGGCCATGAGCACTCAACCATCCCAAACATCAATAGACTAACAAGGCCAAAGGTAAAGATGCATACATTTTGTTCCTCGTATGTTTACCAAACAAATATCCTCATCTATTTATTCATCTATGGCATGGTGAATATGTTGATGTCATCTGCAACACATACTTTGCAGTTCACAAGAAGTATCTACAAGTGAAAGTGAGACGTCGAACATAGCACGGGTTCCACAAACTAAGAGGTTTGGTTGCAAAACTTGGGATCCATAGTTCATCCAAGTTGTGTGTCTACATGTACATTTATGCAAGGAAAAAAAGAAAAAAAATAATAATGCACACTACCATTCACATTACTTTTCCTATTCAAAAATTATCACCGCATCTAAACTTGTAACACCCAAAATACTATGAATAGAGGGCTTGAAAATTCGTCGAACTGGACAAGTGTTCATGGGGGACATAATGGTCGTCTATAGCACCTACTTGGAAAAGAAAAACAAAACTAGATCCATTGTGTGTGCTGACATGACAAACAAAGAGGCCCTGATGATGGTCACACTGACTATTCCTACACAACTTGTCCAGAAACATGCAGAAAATATATTGCCAGGTAATGGGATATCCATTACAAATTTTAATATATTTCCCAAAACAGTATATGACTATGGTGATTGTGATCGGATTATATCGCTCAACTAAATAAGTATTGTGGAAAAAATTCCCGTTGTTTGTTCAAAATATCGTTTTGTCCCAAACACAACTATCATCCAACTTGCACAGAGCAACGACATTTACCCAATCAGAACCATTAGCGTAGTTGTCACACTCACAATAAAACTTGGCTCGATACACATTCTCCATATAAAATATGGATATTCAGATAGTGACAAGACAATGGTACCGTTCTCCATATCCAGTTTTGTCCTTTTCTTTCGCATGTACATGTATCTTGGTTAAGTTACACAAATATTGCACTGTTCCATGTTGCAGCTGCAATTGTTCGATACATATTCAAATTTGTTTTTATCAATGGAACAACAATTGTATAAGAGGAAATTTCCACTTATGCTCTTCAAAAATATAACAAAGAAAAGAGATGTTAAAGAAAGGATCTTTCACACAACCCAAGAAACATTTGTAACAAAATTGCGAGGAGGCATAGTACAAGATCTCAAGAAACTAACTAGCTCTACAAATGATGTGCATATACATCTATAGATTCATCCTCACTTTTCTCATACAAATAGCCTTCACCAAATTTATGCAGTTTTGTTTTTGGGGGTGTAGTTGTATATTATATTGTTCAATATATTAACTGTTATGCTCACGTTTCCAGGTTGAAGGTGTTTTGGTTGTAGTGAATGCGTACTCGACCCCCTTTGAGCCTGTATGTGAAAAATGAAACTCTCATGCTTCTGCCTCTTCTTTCATAAGGGATGATATGATTGATTGTCTACGATGTAGTGAAAAAATTCCATATATATAGACATTGCCTCAATGCTATCATTCGAACCGTGGGAAACATAATCGTGCATTGTACAATTCGACATCCTCTGTTACAAGATGTGCTTCTTGGGTTAGTAGAATTGTCATATGAATCATACCTATAGAAAAATGAAAATAGTGTCTACATGCTACACAACTTTCAGATACATAGCAAATTTACCTTAAATGAGGATAATGCAATATTGCATGTCGGCTGGAGAAAAATAAAAAATAAAAACATATTAAGCTTTGGCAGGAAACGAAAATATCTCATGTGTGTCTGTAATTTTTCTTCAACACCCAGAATGAATGTTCGTCAGACTCGAGTTCTTCAGAGTTTACATCTATAGCTGTAAAATTCTCTTTCCATGGATTTTGTCTCTTCTTGTGCAGTTGAAACAATATGGAGAATCTAATTACAAATGCAATCGATGTTGTTATTTTGATGTGTTTTTGCATCTCCCAGTAAGAATTTTGCATATTTTTTTTGGTGTGCAAATAAAATAAAACAATGGTGGCTGGTTGTGGCTTTGATGGAGGAGTCTACACAATTTTGGGTGCCCAAGTTGGACAATTGTTTTCCAACTATATAGCCATGGCAGGATTTCTGCATTTTTTTTGGGTGCCCGAATAAAATAAAAATTGGTCTCCAACTATACATTTATGGTATGGTATCTTCATTTTCTCGATGCCCTAATTGAAAAAAAAAGGACTTGATATGGATTGACAAATGAGCTTGAGATTTTCAGATCTCACTATAGAGATTGGGCAGTTCGGGCATTGGAATTCATATAGGCAGGTGAGGTTGTTGGTGATGTAAACGTACATAAGATTGTTCAATCCATAAATGGGAAGCATGAGAAAAAAACCCATAAAAAGTATCCAACTGTAAATAACTTGGGCCCATCGTTTGAACCATCGAAATAGCTTGCTCCTCTGGGCAGAATCATCAAGAATTTCCAATAACATTGGAAATTTGGCATTGTTAAAACTGGTGGTGATAGACCATTGCACTATCAGAAGAAAAATGTCCATAGTCATCTTGCTTAATGGTAAAATAGTAATAAACAACTTTATTGCTCCCCATTTTGAGGTCTGGTTATAACTAGCGTACGGTGGTGAAGCTCGGCCGGTTTTTTGTTATCTTGTGTTTGGCATACTTTTGTTCATATCCGATGGATCTAGTTATTTTCTCGTGGGAACATATACCAGATGTAAGAGAAAACCAATGCCACGATGTGTTTTTTTATATATCTAATTGTTTGATGCAAATATCGATGTGTAATGCTCTATGGAACCTTGTGGGATCTTGTTTGAGGCCTTTTATGTTCATGCATTTCCTTCTGCCTCAACTTTCAATACATTTGGTGTTTACTTGGTTCTTGGTTGTATGCTTCGTTCTGGAAAATTAATAATACATTCAGGATCTTCGCAGTTTTTTTATGATCTTAAAGACTATAGAGGACCTTATTTTCCCTTTAACATAAGCTCTGTGATGCAAATTTAGTGTTGGAGAAATTTCTATTTTTGACACACTAGTTCAGTGGGAGTTAACTGACTAGTTCTATTTTAGACTTTCTATTTTTACCATTACTATTATGCGTGCATGCATTCCTAAGGAAAGCTAACTGCTTGATTTCTTTTCTTAATTATGGAATGTTTTTCCCTATATATGAGTGTATTCCACTCATTCATTGTATCATATTGATCATGATCTATGTAT
>JZKD02S0269638.1:263367-283290 GCA_000966675.3 Picea glauca
AGCCCACACTGGGTGAACCACATAAATCTGTGTCTCTCTTGTATTGTGTGTCTTCTGTGTTTTGTTTCTGCATTTGTTTTATTTTATTGCTCCGCGGTCCTATTTTTCTAACATGTCTCCCTTGGGATTAGCCACCCTAAATAGAAAGAGATCCCCATCGTGGTGACAGTGGGTGGGGAAGCTCCTGTTACGCCAGTTTGAGCCTTGACTTCAAGCTACCTAAACCTTTCCTACAAATTGAGCAATAACATGAACATATACCAGATGTAAGAGAAAACCAATGCCACGATGTGTTTTTTTATATATCTAATTGTTTGATGCAAAGGTTGATGTGTAATTCTCTATGGAACCTTGTGGAATCTTTCTTGAGGCCTTCTGTGTTCATGTGTTTCCTTCTGCCTCAACTTTCAATACATTTGGTGTTTACTTGGTTCTTTGTTGTACGCTTCGTTCTAGAAAATTAATAATACATTCAGGATCTTCGCAGTTTTTCTATGATCTTAAATACTATAGAGTACATGCTTTTCCCTTTAACATAAGCTCTGTGACACAAATGTAGTGTTGGATAAATTTCTATTTTCAACACACTAGTTCAGTGGGAGTTAACTGACTAGTTCTATTTTAGACTTTCTATTTTTACCATCACTATTATGCATGCATGCATTCCTAAGGAACGTTGACTGCTTGATTTCTTTTCTTAATTATGGAATGTTTTTCCCTATACATTAGTGTATTCCACTCATTCATTGTATCATATTGATCATGATCTATGTATCAATCATCAACTCACTAAAGTAGTGTGAATATATTTTCTCGTTCTTCCATATTGAATCTCTCTTCCTTTCTTGATAAGCTTTGTTTGTACTTGCTTTAACTAGATCTCCTGTGTAGGTTTCCATGAAACACTAACATGGTATCAGAGCTATGCTGCTTGGAGCAAGCCAGACAAGCCAAAGAATAAGGAAAATCGGAGTTTCGGTGAGCTAAATACGTGGGTGTATGTTTCAGTAGTTATTCCTCCCAAAATATTACGTTTTGGAGGAAACGGCCCGCGTGGAAAGTATATCGACCCATTTTGGAAGTGGGTTTTCAACCGTTTGGAGAGATTCAAGTAGGATGAGATGTGATCTCATATGCTTGAGGTAGAGTTGAATACCTTAGACCTTAAAAGTTTTGATAATATACAGGATTTCTTTACTAAATTTAAATCTTTACTATTGAGCTTGCGTGAATGTGGTATTGATAATTCTACACAAGAGAAACAAATTATTCTAACAATCGTGTCCAATCTAGGACCAAAATACGTTGTATATGTATCCAATTTCTATTCTGGCAGATGTCTTTTTGGAACAAATTGGAAATTTCTACGTTGGCTCACTTCATTGAGTCTCTTACACAAGAGAAGACAAAACTCATACAGATGGGTCTCATGAAAAATCCCAAAGAAAATGCACTCACCATGCATGATGGAAAAGGGTCATCCAAACATAACAGGAAGAAGGGATATTCCAAACCCTTTAACAATTCTTCAAGTTCCAGAGACTCTTCAAATTCGAAGAAGAAAAAGAAGGGAAAGAAGTGCACTTACTGTAATAAACTGAATCATGAAGAATCCACATGCATGAAGAAACATATCGATCTTGTGGCACAGACACTTTAGCAGAACAACCTTGGAAACTTCATTCTAGAGGGAGTCAGGGAGCAGAAGGAAGAAGATCCTACTCCTGAGAAAGGTAATCATCATGCTCTAGTTGTAATTAATTCCTCATCTGATTCATGGATTATAGATTCTGGTGCATCCTATCATATGCCAACGAAAGATGAATTTTTCTCTTCCTTGAGTCCATGCTCAAGACCCCCTATTCTCATGGGGGATGACACTCCAATAGAAGTGGCAGGAGAAGGGAGAGTGGAACTCCACAATGGCAGTTTTGAGAATGTTTTACATGTTACAAAGTTTTCCATGAATCTACTCTCAGTTTATCAGATCACTCAGAAAGGTAAAAATCTTGAATTTAGATCAGATTCAGTTTCAATAGTTGACATGCATGACAATTCCATTATTGCAATTGGTGAGGTGGATCACAAGTCAAGGTTGTATAAATTCACTAAGTTTTCTGACGATGACTCCTCTATTCTACTTACACATAAGGAGAGTAATTTGCATGCACCTCTAGTGCAACATGCATATACTCTTGTTCTTCCATCAGTTTCAAACATCGGGGATGATTCCATACACTCAGATTTTGTACATGGAAATAAGCAGGTAGTACATCTAGATAAGAAGCTAGCATTGAAGCTTCAACAGATTCCCAAGAAGGAACAAACCACACTTCAGGGAGCAGGCAACCTTGCAGGGAATCCATTAGATTTGAGGATGAATCAATCTCAGCATGAGGAGCCTTCTCATGGACTTTCAGCTTCAGAACCTGTGATGCCCATGCATTGATATATGGTTCAATCTACTGATCCACATAACTAAAATAGGGTTGTGGGAAATCCATTATGGCAAGCAGCCATGCAGAAGGAGTATGACTCACTCCTACAGAACCAGACTTGGAATCTGGTTCCACATCCTATTTTCAGGTGTAGATGGGTCCATAGGATCAATAAGTACAAGGCCCGACAGGTTTCCAAAGGACTTCATCATATCCATAAATATTTCTACATCTTCACAAAGACTTTCAATGAGCAGAAGTTTCAAACTTTGCGGGATCGTCTTACAGTGAAGAACATAGTTATCTAGCAGTTGTTATTTTCTTCTTTTGATACATTATCTTTTGAGGGGGGGGTTTGTTCCCACGTGGTTTTCCCTCTTTCCTCACTTTTATTCAGTGTTCATTAGTTGAATTGTACATGAGTACCTAAAATGGCCTAGTATCCAGGACTCATTTTTTACTCCATAGTGATGGTCAGGGGGGTGTTGGAAAAATTTCTATTTTCGACACACTAGTTCAGTGGGAGTTAACTGACTAGTTCTATTTTAGACTTTCTATTTTTACCATCACTATTATGTATGCATGCATTCCTAACGAAAGCTAACTGCTTGATTACTTTTCTTAATTATGGAATGTTTTTCCCTATATATGAGTGTATTCCACTCATTCCTTGTATCATATTGATCATGATCTATGTATCAATCATCAGCTCATTGGAGTAGTGTGAATATATTTTCTCATTCTTCCATATTGAATCTCTCCTCCTTTCTTGATAAGCTTTGTTTGTACTTGCTTTATCTAGATCTCCTGTGCAGGATTCCAAGAAACACTGACATGTAGTGTGTGGTTCGTTTTAGCAGAATTCCTTGATTGATGAACTTAGAAAAAATAATCTCTAGGAATAATTTGAAATAAAGGAATATATACTTTGTGAAGTCCAATGGAACTATCATATCAATGAGAGGACATTAAAATTCAAATTCATTGTTGTTACACTTGCGGTGAATCTGACAATACAATAACTTTACTTAGACATCCCAAAATTGCTTTTCTTGTAGATTTTCGACACTTCTCTGATACAAGTAGATCCTGGAAACTATAAGCATGGTTCATTGTATCTATTCCTTGATTGAAGAACCTGCTCACATGTTTAATGCACTTTATAGTTACTGTTAAGACTATCAATGGGGCTTTCTTACACCAATTCTCGCTTCCGAAAATTTCTATCCCCTTTCTTTTTTTCCCTCTTCTTTCCCTTTTTGGTTACTTACTCATTTTTTGGAAAATGTCTGGGTGTAGGAATTGGCAGATTCACATGTTCATATTTCCACTTACTTTTATATCACCAACTCGACCGACAGCTTCCCCGTTTCATATTGAACAAACTTTTGTGATTGCGGGTTCCTGGATAGGAGGGTTACCAGATAAATGGGTTTAACATTGCGTTTCCATTATTCCACCACCTGCAAACAACACTCGGACTTCCGCGATCTACAAATTAGAAAACAAATTCCCCTTTATCTCATTTTTAGCACTTTTCCTTTATCGATGAACTTAGCAAAATTAATCTCCTGGAATAATTTGAAATAAAAGAATATATACTCTGCAAATTCCAATGGAACTATCACATCAACGAGAGGACATTAAAATTCATATTCGTCCTTGTTATACTTGTGGTGAAGCTGACAATACAATAAATTTGCTTAGACATCCCAAAATTGATTTTCTTGTAGCTTTTCAGCGCTTCTCTTATACAAACAAATCCTGGAAACTATAAGCATGGCTCATTGTATCTATTCCTTGATTGAAGAACATGTTCACATGTTTAATGCACTTCATAGTTACTGTTAAGGCCATCAATGGGATTTCTTACACCAATTCCTGCTTCTGAAAATTGCCATCCCCTTTCTTTTTTCCCTCTGCTTTCCATTTTTGGATACTTACTCATTTTTTCGAAAATGTCTAGGTGCGGGAATTGGCTGATTCACGTCTTCATATTTCCACTTACTTTTATATCACTAGCCCGACCGACCGCTTCCCTGCTTCATATTGAAAAACCTTTTTTGATCGCGGGTTCCTGGATAGGCAGGTTCAACATTGCAATTTCATTGTTCTGTCGCCTACAAACAACACCTGAACTTTTGCAATCTACAAATTAGCAAACAAATTCCCCTTTATCTCATTTTTATCACTTTTCCTTGATCTATGAACTTAGTAAAATTAATCTCCTGGAATAATTTGAATAAAAGAATATATACTATGCAAAGTCCAATGGAACTATCATATCAACGAGAGGACATTAAAATTCAAATTCATCATTGTTATACTTGCGGTGAAACTAATAGTACAATAAATTTACTTAAACATCCCAAAATTGATTTTCTTGTATCTTTTTTATGCTTCTCTTATACAAACAGATCCTGAAAACTATAAGCATGGATCATTGTATCTATTCCTAGATTGAAGAAGTTGTTCACATGTTTAATGCACTTCATAGTTACTGTTAAGACCATCAATGGGGCTTTCTTACACCAATTCCCGCTTCTGAAAATTGTCATCCCCTTTGTTTTTTCCCTCTACTTTCCCTTTTTGGTTACTTACTCATTTTTTGGAAAATGTCTAGGTCCAAGAGTTGGTGGATTCACGTCTTCATATTTACACTTACTTTTATATCACCAGCCCGATTGATCACTTCCCCATTTCATATTGAACAAAATTTTTGAATCGCGGGTTGCCAGATAGCTAGGTTCAACATTGCGTTTCCATTGTTCTGCTGCCTACAAACAACACCCAAACTTTCGCGATCTACAAATTAGCAAACAAAATCCCCTTTATCTTGTTTGCTTTCTCTTTCTGTTTACTTGTTCCTTTTTCTGAATGTGTCATTTTTTTCGAATGTCTCCTACTTTTATATACAACACCTGAAGTTCTGCAATATACAAATTAACCCTCGAACCCTGTCATTGTCTCCTGTTCCCTATTACGCATTTTGCATTCAACATTTGGGGTAGATAGAATTTGACCATCGAGCCCTCATGTCTCCTAAGTAGAGCTTGTGGCTTTGTTTTCAAGCCCATCAATATTTCTTGTTCTAGGTATGTCTAATGCTTTTATATCACGAGTCTAACCAACTGCTTGTCCATTGCATACTTGGCCACTATTACCATCGTTGGTTCCTAGCCAGGCTTGCTCAATATTGTGCTTCCATTGTTCTGCTACATACAAACAACACTCAAAATTCCGTGATATACAAATTGATGGCCGAAATTTGTCATTGTGACATACAACTTGATCACCGACCCCTCACGTCTCCTGGGTATATCTTGTGACCCTATTTTTGAAACCCGCCTAAACGCTTTCCATACTTGGGAATTTCTTGGACTCTGTTTCGCGGGTTGGTGGGTGGATGAAATGTGCAATGCTTATTATCTCTTTTCCATACCCGCTACCTTCGTACTTCTTTCTAGATATGCAATTATAAAGATTTAATGCTAGTAGTTCATCATGCAGGAACCGTTAATATTGTCATTAATGCTCGGAAGGCCGGAGAAAATTTGTCATTGATACAAATTAAACCAAGATTTTTGGAGAAAAGTGTTATCCTTTCCAAGAATTCATTTCAAACATGATGCAATCTCTTTCGTGTGTCGGTCGATTGGCACCTTTACAAAATCTCTAATTCTTAATCGTTCTTCATTGTCACCGCCACCTTCGCACTTTTTTCTAAATATGAAATTAGTAATCTTTAATGGTAACAACTCATTACGCACAAACCATGGATATTGTCATTGATCAATGAAAGGCTCAAGGAGATCTTCCATTGATATGCATTAAACCAAGATTTGCGGAGGGTTATATTATCCCTCCCCAATTTTCATTTCAAACATCATCTGGAGCAAACGGAAATTCTCGTTAACTTATGGCAGCGGTTCTGTCTAGATATAGTAAACACCTTCAGGCATGATGGACAAAGATTCCATTATTCCAGGGCATATTCTTACAACTCATCTCCTTCCACCCAAGAGAAAAAAAGGAGATGGTCCCTTGGGGAATCGAGAGATATATTTCAAGCCAAATAATTCCAAGGCAACCCTACCTTCTCAGGCAACCTGCCCACTTGCATTGATGGCTAGCGTAGAGGTTGATGCGATGGATTTTGAGCCAGAAGAAGATGATCTAATGAACGATGATACAGAAATGGATGATGCCAATGTAGAGTCTATTCCCACTCCTATGCCCAAATTGAAATCAACCATAACATGCAGCACTTCTCGACTCGGCGATGGCGATCCTTACAACACCAAAAGAAGGGGTTTCAGAAAAGAAACTGAAACTGAACGCAATAGTCTCTTTGCAACTCAAAATTAGGAATTCCAGAGGTCCAAATTAGTCTTCTGGGAGGAATTCTTTCACTGTAAGGAAATGATCTTTTGATGTTCCCAGAGATATATTTCAAGCCAAAAAACTATTCAATTGTTGGACCACTACCCTGTTATCTTGATATACAGTTAACATCTTACGGAATGAGGACTAGAACTCCCACTAGTGCAAAGCATATTCCTACTAGTCATCTCCTTCCGGCTAGAATGGACTAATTTGGGCCTCTAGAATTACATGTGAAACCTATGTCCCTAAAGTTTTCAACTGTGAGGAGGTGGTTTCTTGGTGTGTCCTAACTTTTAGTTTTGGGCTATTTTGTTTTCCATGCAACGTTTTTCGTCTTCTTCCTCATGGGAATCTTGTGAGAACTATAAATTTTACCACAAGACTATTGTTCATCTACTTTAAGCCAATGATTTATTCCATTGCAGACCCACTTTCTTGTTTCTTTGTCGGCTCAGGTCTTCCGCAAAATATTGAGATCGGGGCACCGAACATTGATCCACCGAGAAGAAGACTGCAAGGATTTCCTAAAAAAAAAGCATGGTAATCAGTTTTGCATGCATGTTGAAGAGCATCTCAATGGATCTTGCATGTTGCAAATCATGTGGCTTTGTCTATGGAAAATATGTTCAATGTTTTAGCCCAAAAACTCAGTCCAATTTCTAAGGATAGATATACAGTGCTTAGTATTTTTTTTTAATGGATTTACTATTAAAAAAAAATTCGCAATGGATCCTGCATGTTGCAAATCATGTGGCTTTGTCTATGGAAAATATGTTCAATGTTTTAGCCCAAAAACTCAGTCCAATTTCTAAGGATAGATATACAGTGCTTAGTATTTTTTTTTAATGGATTTACTATTACAAAAAATTCCTTGGAGTCTCGGTTGATGCTTCTTTTATGGATTTAACACCTCTTCTCATTGGCATGGTTCGATAGTCTCGTAGTTATTCAATATTGTATTTTCCAAAGTAATTTGTTCTAAAATGGATCATTTAACAATTATATGACAATGCACTGTGTCGATCCATCAGGCTTTTATGGAAACAAAAAATGAATTTTAGACAGTTTCAAACCAACGTTCAATTCTATTCGTAATGCAGATAGAACATAGCAATATCAAATCACAATGTTGCAAGAATATCGTCATTCTTGTTTTTGGACATGCAATTATTAATCTTTAATGCTAACAACCCATACTGCAAGAAGTTTAACACTTAAGTTAATATGTTACAATCATGGAAGAATGTATCAAGAACACACTTACTCCCATAAGTTGCAATAAAATCTAATCTTCAACAAATCATTCGCTAACAATTACTTCAAAATCATGGTTTTGCAACAATGGGGCTTGTTTGAAACCAATTCCCACTTACAAAAATTGTCCTTTGACTTTCTATTTTCCCACTCTTGTATCCCTTGTAGTTTCTCTTTCTCGTTACTTAGTCATTTTTTCCGAAAATGTCGTGCTGCGCAAGTTGGCGGATTCATGTGTTTTGACCGAGCGCTTCCCCTTTATCTAAATTTCACTTTCCATTGTTCTGTGACCTGCAAATAACACTCCATCTTCTATGATATGAATATTTACTTATGGACTCCCACATCATCCCCTCTTCCATGTTACACATTTTGCACTAAAATCTTTCGATATATAAAATTTGACAGTAGGGGCCTTACGTCTCCTCGGGAACCCGTCACCCTATTTTGAAGATCGTCTAACCGCTTTCCACACTTGACCATTTCTTGACATCTCTTTCGTGGATCGTCGAGTTCCCGGGTTCAGGAAATTTCAAATTTCTAGTTGTTGTTTCATGTGCCTGATACCTTCATATTTCTTTCCAAGTATATGAAATATGTATACAACTTCTCCACCAACATACAGAAAAGAGTTTGCCAGGAAATGGAATATCTATTGCAAATTTGAATATATTGGACCTTCTTTTCCCTTTTCTATACTTGACCAAATTCCCGTTTATTTTTCCCCTCTACTCTCTCTTTCTCGTTACTTAGTCATTTTTTCGAAAATGCCTCAACGCGTGCGTTGGCCAACTCACGGGTTCACATTTGCACTCATGTTTTTATATCACAACTCTGAACAACCACTAGTCATTCGATGCCTAGGCACTTTTCAGATCGCGGATTCCCGAGCAGGTGGGCTCTATATTGCACTTCCATTGTTCTGTAGCCTACAAACAACACCCAGACCTCCACGATATACAAATTTACTGTCGCACTCCCACATAATACCCTCTTCCG
This sequence comes from Picea glauca, assembly GCA_000966675.3. NCBI lineage: Eukaryota > Viridiplantae > Streptophyta > Pinopsida > Pinales > Pinaceae > Picea > Picea glauca. The sequence continues at coordinate 272,445 of JZKD02S0269638.1, forward strand.
TGATACACAGTTTGCACGCAAAAGTTCCAAGGCCTGTAATTGGACCTTCGGGTCCTCATGTCTCTTGGGGAACTATTGTCACCCTATTTTGAAGACCTTCGTCTGCTTTCCATATTTTTCCATTTCTTGGAATCTCTTTCACGCCTCCAATTGCATACTTACCTGAGATTTTCTTTTGCGGATTCTCGGACAGACGGAGTGGACTTCCAGTGTTTCTTGACCTTCTGCGATATACAAATTTCCTTCTAGATTCCTATATCAACCCATCTTCCATGTTACATAGTATGCACTCAAAAGTTATGATCAATACAATTTGAATGTCGGGGCCTCATGTCTCCTCCAGAACCCTTGTCAACCTATTTTGAAGCCCATCCAACCGCTTTCCATGGACATTTCTTGCAATCTCTTTCGTGGATCATCAGGTTGGCGGGTTCAAATAGTTTCCAATTCCTAGTCATTGTTTTTTGTGCCCGCCACCTTCGCACTTCCTTCCAAGTATATGAAATAAGTATATAACTTCTCCAGAAACATGCAGAAAAGATCTTTCCAGGAAATGGGATATCTTTTACAGATGTGAATATATTATCCCCTCTTTTCCATCTTCTATACTTAACCAAATTCTCATTTCTCTTTTCCCTGTACTTTATCTTTCTCATCACTTAGTCGTTTTTTCTGAAAATGTCTAGCCGTGTGGGTTGGTGGGCTTGCGAGTTCACATTTGCACTCATCCTTTTATATTGCGAGTACGACCAACAGATTCCCCATTCCATACCCATCCAGTTCTCTAACTGCAGATTCCCAGGTAGGCAGCCTCTAGATTGCACTTCTATTGTTTTATGACCTATAAATAGTACCCTAACTTCCGTGATATACAAATTTATAAACGAATTCAAATCATACCATCTTTTGTATTACAGTCTACCTATCATGCCCTCTACTGTGGTACACATTTTTCACTGAAAACTTCTGAGACATACAATTTGACCATCGGGTCCTCACGTCTCCTGTGGAACTATTATCACCCTATTTTGAAGCATGTCCATCTGCTTTCCATACTTCGCCATTTCTTCGAATTTCTTTCGTGGATCGTCAGGTTGGCGGGTTCAAGAAATATCCAATTCCTAATTGTTGTTTCCTCTACCCACACCCTTTGCAATTAGAAATTATCAATTATATATAAGATCTTATTTCTAAGTATGCAATTAGAAAGCGTTAATGCTAAACCAGGATTTGAGGAGATCTCTCATTAATACGCATAAAACCAAAATTTTTGGATGGTTATATTATCCCTTCCAAGTGTTAATTTCAAACATCATGGAATGTCATTTGCACATCGTCAGGTTGGTTTTTTCATGAAATATTCAATCCTCAATTCTGAAAACAAGTTCGACCGGTCGTTTCCCTATTCCATACTTAGCCACTTTCCCAGAATTCTGCGAATATACAAACCGGCCTCTGAACTGCCCCATCATGCTCTCTTCTGTTTTACATGTTTTGCAGTCATAAATTCTTATACATAAAATTAGATCGTCGAACACTCACCTCTGTTAAGAAGCCCCCCCAACCCTCTTTTGACTCTCGTCCGTCCGCTCTTCAGAACTTGCCATTCTTTCCTTGCTCTTCCCTGTCTCCGTGACATTCACACTTGTCTATAATAAAAAAAAAGTTATATATATATATATATATATATATATATATATATATATCTTGTTTCTAATTATGCAATTAGTGACATTTAATTATAACATCTCATCATGCAGGAACTGTATAGATTATCATTGATGAGTGAAAGGCTTGAGGAGATCTCCTATTAATATGCATTAAACCAATATTTGTTGAGGGTTATATTATCCCTTCTGAGTGTTGATTTCAAAATCATGAAATGTCATTCGCACACCGTCGGGTTGGCGTGTTCACAAAACCTCGAATCCTTAATTTCTCTTCGTCGTACCCACCACCTTCGCACTTCTAAATATGCAATAAGTAAGCTTTATTGTTAACATCTTACCATGCAGCACTCATAGAGATTTTCATTAATGAGAAAAAGGCTCGAGGAGCTTTCCCATTCATAAGCATTGAACCAACATTTGCAGAGAGCTATATTATCACCTCCAACTATTCATTTCAACCATCGTCTAGAGAAAATGAACGTTCTCATAAACCTATGGCATCAGCTCGACAACAGTTTTGTGGCGATATAGTGAACATCTTCGGGCACGAGGACCAGAACTTCCAGTGGTCCGGGGCATATTCTTATTACTCATCCCCTGCCCCCTAGAACAAAGTAATTTGGACCTCTGGAACTGCTCATCCAGGCTGTGTCCCTGAAGTTTTTGAGTGTAAGGAGATGGTCTCTTGGTGCACCGATAAATTTATTTCAGAACAAATAATTATTCCACTACGAGACCACTCTTATGTTTCTTTGTCACCTCAGGTCTTCCGCCAGATGTTAAGATTGTCAGTGCCAACATTAACGTTCAAATTAGAAGATTCCAAGTAGTTCCTAAGAAAGCATAATAACGAGTTGGACCTCTTGCCCGAGTTCTTGGAAGACCCAATGGTAGTTCCTGAAGATATCACAAGCTTGCAGGTTAGTTCATTTAGAAATCCATTCCGGGAAATTGCCTGGTTGTTTACAAGAATAACGGGACAGGAGTCCACAACAACTATTTCCTGGATGGATCTTTATATTTTGTATTTCACATTAAAGAAACAAGCCATTTTTTATTGGGGCAAGCTAATTTCCCATGAAATTTGTTCCCAATTGTCAAGTTTCAAAAAGGAGAAGAAATTTTATATGTCATCCTACTTATTTTTTGCGATAGCACATTGCTGCCAGTTTCAAGAACTATCTTTGTCCAAGAAGGTCAACTGCAAATTCAACCCAGTAATTTTTTGGTACCAGGCCTTGTGGAAGCACAAGGCCTCCGACTTTTTTTATGAGGTTTTTAATGGCTTTGTGTCTGTTTTCAAAAAAAAATTGTTAGGAGAAGATGCTCCACACATATCTGACTAGGCAACCAGGTTTTTGAACAAGAAGGGGGCACTTGAACATCTGGATAATTACATTGTGATAAGGATTTTTGGCTCCAGGGAAAACCCTTCTCTCCTTCCACGTCACATTACAGACAAAATGTTTGTTACAGAAGTAAGAAGACAATACAACTACTGGTTGCATCTATTCCAAAAGAAGAGAAAAAAACAGTTCATTCCTCTGCCTTGGAAATTCAGGGGCTTCGTGTTGAGGAACGTCAACAAAATTGATGAATTCACAGCCCATTTTAGCAACTTGAACCTAAAATATGTTGAAATCCTAAGATGGTTCGACCTCAATAAATGTTTTTTACAACATTTACAAACACTTGGCTTCGGCAATTTTTTTTCAAAAAACTCCTGACCAAAAACAGAGACACTAACGACAACGCTCCTGCTTCTAATATCGGCGACCTAAACACACTGCAAAGCACCACTGAATTGTACAAGAAACAGGGGAAAGGCCCCAGTGAGAAGAGTGTTCAATCGGCAAATAACACTCCAAAAAGTTAGGCATCCCAGAGCATCGCTCCAACGACCCACCATAGCAACAAATCAACTTAGAGTTCTTCAAATGGAGGAGGAGATAACATCCCTCCTCACCCTAAAATTGATAGTTCTCACATGCTTCCTGTGGACAAGAAGAGAAAAAAAATTGTGGGACAGGTGGAAGAGCCCGAAATTCAGAGTGAGAACATGGAGCTTGAGCCTGATCTGTATAGCGTATTCCGCTACCTTGATCAGCCTGGAGACACGATCCATCGTAGTCTTCCAATGGACATATCTGATACCGAAAATTTTGACAAAGATGAATCCTTCGTGTTCCAGAGCGTTGTTTTTTACAGCCAGTCCAAAAAATTAATTATTGAAAAAAAAGATGTAAAAAATAAGAAAGGAAAATCTAGTTCAAAGGTTAACCTTGCGAAGATGCGATCGTCCCAAATCTGTCGACTTCACATAGTGACCACAGATGCTCTTGATGATTCCATTAGAGGCATTAAGGCCGAGAATGCCAGACTAAATGACCAGGTCAAGGAATTGGAAGAAGCTTTGATTCCTATGCCATTGCTTGCCAATCATTTTGTAATAGCCATGCCTGCCACCCCTACAACCAAGTTAAAAGGATCCTCTAGCGAGAATGGAACTGATTACTGAGGGATGGGAAACATCACAAACCATGACTTCCCTTAGAACGAGGGAACATAATTTGCTCGAATATTTGCAGGCAGAGTTAAAAGATGAAGAACATTTATATTTAGACATGGTCCTTCCTTTTGGCACCATTGTCAACAAGATGACAAAAATGAGAAGAAGACAACAAGATCTCCCATCCAAAAACCGGATCGGTTAATTAAATGTATGCTGGAAAGAAAAAGTGAAGAACCTACATCTCATTGTCCAGTCATGTGAACAAGCTATATCAAAGAAGAAAAATTATTCACAAAGCTGACCAGAACAAACTTAGCTGGAAGGACCAATGACTTCCAAGACCCCAACTTAATCGTCAAATCCTTGCCCTTAACTAAGAAAGTCGTTGATAAACAGGTTGATATTTTTAAGGCATTGTCTTTGGAAAAATTTTACAGTATCCTTGAATATGGCCAAGATGACATTGACAACTGGCTAGTCGACTATTCGGTATAGAATGAGGAAATTGATTAGGCTTTGCGTAATCTTTCTATCGACTTCAGGGAATTAGAAAATGAACTTTTCAACATAAAAATTCGGAATGAGATAAGCGTCGCCCCAATGAAAAGCTTCATTGAAGAATGGCTCGAAAGGGAATTGAAGTAGGGACGGACGAAAGGCAACAGGCAGTTTCCAGGATTCCAGTAGTCGTTGATGACATCAATGAAAAGGCATCAGCAAGCAAATAACAAAAGGGGTCATATGTACCACCACTGTAAGTCTATACTGATCACATCCTGCTTTATTTATCAACCCAGTTATTCCACTTTTTTAAATAGAAATGTCTAGCTAAAGACTGATACCTTTCAATTTATTCTTTTCAAGTATTGCATTCTATCGTCGCCCACTTCTTCTTTCTACAGTCCTATTTCTTGTACATATTTCTCTTATGGTCCGTGGGAGCCCCAATCCCAATCTATATGACAAATGCATTTAAATTTCCAAGAATATGTAACAGACAATATTATTTTTTGATATATTTCAAATAAAACTGTTTTTTATCTCCTTTTATATTTATGTCCTCATAAATTTTTATCTTCCACTATGCTTATGGTCCGCATGAGCCCCATTTCCAGTCTATATGACAAATGCATTTAAATTTCCAGGAATATGTAACTTTTTTGATATATTTCAAATTTAACTGTTTTTTATCTCCTTTTATATTTATATAGTCATAATTTTTTATCTTCTACTATGTTGAATGTCGAGAAATGTATTTTCTTAATTTGAATACAACTTTTTTTTGTCCTGCCACATATAGAGACAAAATAGACAGAATTTTTCAACATAGCAAAATAGATTATATACTTTCAAAAAATAAATGGGACTCTAGAGGCCACATGTCATTTACTTCATGGATATCACTTGTGCTTCATGGTACGTGCCACTTCTCCACTGAAATTTTCATCTGCCTCCGCTACTTTTTCTCATCAGTGTACATTTATTCCCAATTCAACCTGACAAAAACTACGTTGCCACACAACACTTTTTCATAATGGATTTTGATTCAAAAATAACAATTAAAATGTCAATCATCACATAACTAGAACTTCATCAATTCAAAGGTGCGCTCCAAGCATGATTTCTTGTTGAATGAAGCCACGTTACCAAAATAACATATTAATAAATTAATTGGATCAATTCAATGGTGCGATCCGAGCATGATTTATGATTGTTGAATGAAGACACGTTACCAGAATTACAATTTAAATAACATATTAATAAATTAATGATTTTTTTTTGGTCAAATCTAAATGGGATAAAACCATTGAAAAATGACAATTTAGTTTTAGTTAGTCGATAGACAACAATGTCGTGTATTAAAAAAAAAATTAAGATGTCTACTTTAAAGCCTATAGGTAGACATCAAGCCCACCTTGACAACTACTTAGTAGGAGAATGGGGAAACTTTGGAATAAAATTGAAGTAAGTGTACATCATTATTTAGTACAAGTAAAGTCTACTACCATAATTTGAGGCAAATTATGGTACGATAACGACAGATATTTTATATTTTCATTATGTGTGGCATGTGCTTTTACAGCGATTGGTCACATCATGCCAAGAGTGAAGCCCATTGTGCTCTCAAATTGCCGGTCCGTGTCAAAGGGGTTATGGTTTTTGCTTCACACTCAAGTTGTCGTGACCTTTTACCATCTTTTAAATATTTTTTAGTGTTATTCATTCGAATGTTTTTTCAGAAAACATTTTGAGTACTCTTAGGAACAATTCCTTGTCACAACACTCATTGGAGTACACAAACCACAATAATGAAGAAGAAGTTTATATCAACTTTACCACAAAGGATGCTTCCTAGAGGGTTAGAGATTACTAAATTCTATTTTATCTGGTTTTTCATAGTTTGTCATTTTTTGAATCAACTGCCTTTCTAACAGTTCTAGGATCATCATCAGTAATAAACAAAGAAAAATTAGAATGGAATTAAGGTGGAGTATACTTTTCTGGTTGCCTTCTTTCCCAAACTGATCTCCTCAATACTAGAGAATGAGGCTCTTATTATTATTATTCACGTTCTTTTGTAGAGTTTGATTTATTATCCTTCAATTCAAATTCTATTTTCTCTAGTTCTTCCTCCCTTGGTAGGATTTCATGTTAGACAACATCTTTGATTTCTTTAAATACCACATCTCAACTATACACTACCTTCTTATTTTCTGGGTTCCAAAGCTTAAAGCCTTTTAGACCATCTTTATAACCAATAAAGATACACTATTCATCCTTTTATCTAGCTTACTCATGTTTTTCTTTGGAACATGAATGTGGACATCACAACCAAACACTATGAGATGTGTAAGAGAGGTTTTCTTACTAGTCCATACCTCGTGTGGAGTCTTGTCATCCAACAATGATGAGGGTGATCAATTGACCAGGTAATATACAATACCCACTACCTCTGCACAACATTTCTATCCTAACTTGGCACCACTAAGCATGCCCCTTTCTTTTTCCATCATCATTGTGTTCATCCTTTCTATAACTCTATTCAATTGAGGTGTGCATGGAGTAGTCTTCTACCTTGTTATATTGTACTTCTTATAGAATTCCTCGAATTCATTTTCACAGAATTCTCCACCATTATCTTTCCTCATCACCTTTATTCTTTTCTCTATATGATTCTCCACAAGAGCCTTAAACTCTTTGAATTTGTCAAAGAATTCAGATTTCTTACTAAGGAAATAAATCCATGTATTCCTCGAGAAGTCATCTATGAATGGGACATAGTGTACATATTTACCTAGTGATGGAACTAACATAGGGCTAAACCAATCACTATGCACCAACTATAATATTCCATCTACCCTCATAGCACCAGAGGAGAATCTTACATGATTTTGCTTCCCATATAAACAATGTTCACAGAAATCAAAATACATAGATGAATTTGACATACCTTCAACCATACCTTTACGGTGTAGTACTTGAAGGCTCAAGACTGTAGGAGTTTTTCCTTCTTCGGCTCCAACCTTAGGAACAATGGAACTATTGCACCCATCACTAATAGTTCTTCCCAACAGCTTATACAAGGTTCCAATTTGAAATCCCTTCAGCAACACCATTGCCCCTCGAACCATCATGTAGGTTTCTTTCTCAAACACTATTTTTACCCCTGCATCGTCCATTTTGCTTATAGAAATCAAATTTATGGCCAATTATGGGATGTGCAGAACACCAATTCTATCAATATAATTCAAATGTGGGGAGTTAGTAATGGGTATGGATCCACTATAGTCTTATAGAAACATCATAAAGGTTCCAAGAGGGTTTCAAAACCCTAAAACTAACCCTAACCCTAATTCTAGCTATCAAAAACCTAACACAAGCAGGGAAGAAGGTTCACTTTTTCACTAGTCGCTCATTATTCCATATTATGAGCAGGAGTCCGAAGGAGGTGCTAATAGATTAGAGATACATAAGCATATTGTAGAGGGCTATAGAGGACCACGGTATCTCATAGCTTCATAATAAGTTTTGAAAGCTTTGTAATATATATTGTAATATCCATAATATAGGGAGATAAAAGGCACAATGCTTCATTGAATGTTGGTTTTCCAAGGTAAATATTTGTGTTCCATTGTGTGTCTCACTATTGTGGTTTATTTCATATGTTTTGGTAGTTAAAGAATCTGAATGGTTTTTTTTTCCTGCTAAAGTGCTAAAAATAAAGAAAGATAGTTGCATAGTTGAGCATATGATCATTGTAGTTGTTTTAATTTTATATTTATTTTGGTGAATTGAGCATTGGAATATCCAAGGTGGTTTAGAAATCAAGTGACTATGCATATCTCCAAGGTAAAAAAAACGTGTTAGGGGGACTCAAAGCCCCCTATTGTTAGATCGGGAATGATCGATAGTATGTTGGTTATTGTGTTAGATTTGTCAAATAAATAGGCTAGGGACCATCCTCTACTGTATTATGATGGAGAAGGGACATGTGTAAGGAAAACACACTCATAGGTTCATAAATGTGTTGAAGCAAGCCATAATCCCACTTATTGTTGGATCTAATTAGATCAATGGATGAGTCAGCCCGCATTTGCATATAGCAACCAATGACGATTGTCATGTATACCAGTTGATAACAAAGTTATGATAGGTTTTTCCACCTTTAGAAAAAAAATATATTGCATCTAATCACTTTTTTTGTGTGGACAAAACTAATCATCACCTAAATCAATTCATTGTTGAAGGGATTTTGATTCAAGTGTGGCCATTAAAATGGCAATCATCACATAATTATAACCTCTTCCATTCAAAGGTGCAATCCAAGAATCACATAACTATAACTTCTTCCATTCAAAGGTGCAATCCAAGCATGATTTATGGTTGTTGAATGAAGCCACATTACCAAAATTACAATTTAGATAACATTAATAAATTAAAGAATTGTTTTGGGTTAAATCTAAATTGGACTAAAATCATTGAAAAATGACAATTTAGTTAGTCAATAGACAACGATGTTGTGTACTTAAAAAAAAGTTAACTTTAAAGGGTGTAGGTAGACAACTACTTAGTAGGAGAATGGGGAAGCTGGTTGGAATAAAATTAAAGTGTACATCATTATTTAGTACAAGTAAAGTCTACTACCATAATTTGAGGCAAACAAATTATGGTACGATAACGATAGATATTCTATATTTTCATTATGCGTGGCATGTGCTTTTAGCGATTGGTCACATCATGCTAAGAGTGAATCCCATGGTGCTTTCAGCTTGCCCGTCCGTGTCAAAGGGATTATGGTTTTTGCTTCACACTCAAGTTGTCGTGACCTTTTACCATTTTTAAAATATTTTTTAGTCTTATTAATTCGAATGTTTTTCCTTAAGCCCTTACTTGGGAACTTATTCAAGTCATTTTTTTCTTTCATCTGTTATATTTTGCATTAAAATGATGCAATGTTTTTCTTAAAAGCCACATAAGAACATGAAATGAGATCATAGTAATAATGTATATCAAAATGGTATTAAACCGTTAAGATAATTCAAGTGAGTATTAGTTAAAATAGATATTGCAAAATGAAGGTGGGTCTTCATTTTGAGTACCTTTATGAATAGTTCCTTGTTGCAACATTGATTGGAGTCTACTAACTGCAATAAGGAAGAAGAAGTTTATATCAATTATACCATCAAGGATGCTTCCTAAAGGGCTATAGGGATGGCGAAATTGTCACTTAGATTGATTAACTTTTTCTAGTGCCTCCTAAAGTGCTATAGATAGCTAAATTGTCACTTGGATTGATTAACCCTTTTTAGTGACTCCTTGCGAGATGGCTAAATTGTCACTTGGATTGATTAATCTTTTCTCATGCCTCTTAAAGTGTTACAAAGATAGCTAAATTGTCACTTGGATTGATTAACCCTTTTTAGTGACTCGTTGAGAATTATATAGTCTCACAGGGTGTCTTCTTATAAATGCACACACAAAAGTTTGGAAAAAAGAGCCATCAATTCACCAATTTCCCATCTCTTATGGAATTGGTTGCTTTCTCACATTGTGGCAACCTCTAGCAAGAATGGGACACATCCAAACTTATGCATAAAAAAAACCTTTATTGCTTTACATTTTCCATTCATTATGATGAATTTATTTAATTACAATGTTGGCATCACCTTCCTTTCCATTTATACTATTGAGATGCATTTTACAACAAAATTAGGGCAAGCACCTCTCACCATCAAATCAATCAGAAGCCCCTAATACTAGAGTAATCATTGGTGAAGAGTCCAAGGTTTAGCGCCATAGAAATACCTAGTAATATCATACCCATTGAATATGGTGTGCATATGCTATTAGCAATCATCTCAAAGCATTTCAACCATCTTTGTCCAATGTTTGATGACCTAAAAATATTTTTTGAAGCAAATCCTAAGGAAAACTAGAAACATTAACCATATATGTAAGACAATCTCCCACAAAACTTAAAATTATAAAATAAGGAATTCTTTCTTTAAGAATTGGTTTATATTTATGCTTCAAGTAACCTTCTTGATCTAGCTTTTCCATTTCTCTACAATTTCTATTCAAAAGTAGCATTACTTGTGGTATTGCTTTGAAGACCAAGCAAAATTAGCACTACTTGTGGTATTGCTTTGAAGACCAAGCAAAA
>JZKD02S0269638.1:283300-318813 GCA_000966675.3 Picea glauca
ATCTCATCCCTTTGTGATTTGTTAGGATACTATTCTGATCAGTGGGTAGATGAACCCATTCTGGGTTTTCTATCCATCTTCTCTACCGATGAAAAACCCACCACCCAGTTGAATTTCATCACTTTTCTGGCGGACAATATTCACGAACAGTTCATGAATTTCGCCACGGAAGGCATGTTCAGATACTCGTCCATATTGTCATACTTGTTCGTCTTCTTCCAAGCGGACAAATTCGTGTTTTCCATGCAGAAGATGGATGAATATGGTAGACCCCAGGCAGTGACAGCATGGACCTCCTTGCTCAAGCACAACTCCACAGAGTTCAGTTTCAAGGAGTTCATTGATCAGTTCTACCACCCTGTGGTAAGTATGCTTGGCGGCAGGCCTGAGCCTCGGATAAATGATGAAGTTCAGAGGATCCTGAATCTCTCGGATAACACAAAGACAGGGGATTGGTATTTGTACCAAGATTATACTGAGATCAGAGTATACGGGTGCGACTTGGCACCGTATAAGTTGCCCAAGTACATGCCTGTCAGAATTTTTGCGTTGGAATATATATGGCAGATAATAAATTCTGATGATATCCATTTTGTGTCACTGAAGAAAAAGCAGCATCTTAGAATCAAGGGGCAGATTGGCTCCTTCATCTGCAACAATCGTGGCGCTGGGGAAGAAGCAGACAGGATGCTGAGGGAAATGAAGTTCTCCATGAGCTTCCCATGGAATTATGATCCATGTGGGATCATCTCAGAGATGAGGGTGAAGAACAAAAACATCCCATATGTTCATGAGTCCAGGCCTGAAGTTGAGAAGTTTTCAAATCAGACAACCTAGGAGCCTAACACATTGATCGAAGTAGAACAGCAGGATCCCCCAGCCACTGTGTCACAAAAAACCACGCCACAGGTCCTGAAAGAGAAAAGGCCTAGGCAAGAGTTATCTCCGCTTGTCACGGAAGTGTCGTCAGAAGAATTCCAGCTGCATACCAAGAGGCCTAAGACTATTTCAGTCCCTGACCCGATTGGAGAAAAAGAAGCCTCATCTACAACAGTGACCAAGGTTGATAGGCCACCCTTCGGTTCGAGCCTCCATAAGGTCATAACTTCAGCATTGCCGGAGAAATCCACAGATTCTCCATTAACAACCCAGTCTGGCAAGGTAGGACCAAAGTTGAGTATCTTTGAAAAGTATGAGCTGATCAAGAAAAGAAACCAGACCTTGACCAACAGTACTTGCGCCCAGTTCTGGAAGTAGACGTCGACTGCGCAACATAGGTTGTTGTCGACATTTGACATCGAGAAGGTAATAATGCATATGGAATTCCTCCAGGCACAGGTAGATGATCCAAAGGTGATCACTGACTACAAGAAGGCCACCTTTGAATTCCAGACGAAGGATGTGCATCCGGCCGATCAGATGGATCTGCATAAGCAGATAGGGGAAATGGTTTTTTACATGTTGGTGCATGCTTCCACTTCTTCATCCAAACTTCAAGTGTCCCTGAACAATGTTCAAACACAACTCAAGTTGGAGAAGATATCGTTGGTTGCCAAGGACAATAGGATTAAGACTTTGGAGGAGCTGGTCCTCAAGATCGGTTACGATCCTTCGAACGTGAAAGTAGCTGAGGAAATGATTAAGAGAAGAATGCTGACATAGCCTCCTTAAGGAAACATTTGAATCTCCCACCCACAGAGGATTCACAGGCGAAGGAGATAGCAGAGAAAGGAGAGAAAGATGAAATGCTCAAGCTTCTCATGGAGTAGAATGCACAGCTTAAGGAAATGGAAGTTGAGATGGAGAAGCTATTAAAAGAGAAAGAGCAACTGAAGCCAATGGAAGTCATTCCATTGAGTGCTATTCCAATTTCAGGAGTGAGCACAACATCAGTGACAAAAGTCCCATCCGCGACTCCATTGACATCCGTAGAGAAGACAATCGACCTGGCTAAGTCTATGGAAAAGATGAACCTGTAGGAAACAAAGATCAACAGGCTCAAAAAGGAGATTGAGAACCTTCAGGAACTCAAATCCTCCTTTCAGACCAGCCTCTCCAAGGAAAAGTAGGTGACAGATCAGCTCAAACAGGAGTTACAGCAGCTCCGAAAGAAAATAGTGGCAGGAAAAACTTTGGCCGAGGTTAAAGAAAGCATATGGACAGACATCACCAAGTCCATGAACGAGATATGGCCCATGATACAGATAATGTTTGAGCAGAATGAATTGGTACAGAGAAGCAAACATGCCATCGAGAAGATTAGAGTAGAATTGGGAGAGATGCCAACACAGGCGAACGAGATCATCAAGTTCCTAAATTCTAAGACCAGGGAAGAGCTGGAAGAGCTGAAAATTGAAGACAAAACAGAGACCATCCTTGAGGTTAAAAGAGTTTTGACCAAGAGAGGATTAATGCTTCAGCTGAAAGAAAAGGTTCAATCCATGGACCTGGGGGTACAAATATTCTTCAGTAAGATTGAGGCTCTACAGAAGAAAGGTCTACCTGGTCTGAAGGTAATCAATGATAAATTGATGACACTCCCAGACTACGAGAAGAGATTGGCCGATGTGGCTAAGGACAGTTCAAAGTTTGTAGGAATTCAAGGGAGCATCACTGGCAAGGCATTCCTAGATTCCCTTGAGTGGGACATCAGTATCCAACACGAGATTCGATACATCTTCCTCACCAAGCCTACCTTCACCAAGTACACAGAAATGGATGAAGTGTATCGAAGGCTACTCAAAGTCAACGTGCCCAGTCATCTCTGATGGGAGGAACTCTGTGATCTGATCGAGTAGAAGATGAGTTGTCCTAGTCCAGTCAGTTGTCCAGTTAGATGAGGTCATGCAGAGGCTTCATCAACGGTCCACCCAGAAATCAGCGTGCAGTTACACCACATCATCAAGCAGTTCCTAAATTTAGGAAATTTGTTAAGTTAGTTGGGCTAAAAATAGATTTAGCACGTCCTGGTCATTAATGACAGGATCGTTTGTAATTTGAGTTATAAATACTTCACCTTTCGAAGTATTGAGGGTTGTTGATCTTGAAACCCTAAAGCTATCAGACTGTAATATTTTTGAAGAGATCTTCCATTAATAAAAAGGAGGCACTTTTACAGGATTCTTGCGTGTATTCACTGGTGATGTTTTTCTCTCTAAGTTGAATGTTATTCTCACTTTGTTATCATATTGTTTTCTGGATCTAATCTTAAGAAGTAACGAAAGTTGCAGGATTTATCTCGTATACCGTGTTTCTGACTCGAAAGATTTTAGTGTTTTGTCTTCTGGTGTTTTCAATAAAAAAATTCTTAACTGCTTCTTTGTTGAAATTATCTTTCTCATCTTTTCTGTTATTCATCATTTATGCTACTGAAGGATCCAGTGATTATATTATCTCTCCCTGTGAAAGTTTCCCTTTGCGTTTTTGGTTTGGATTTTATATTTTATTCAAGACACAGACCCCATAGCCCAATGGATGTGTAGACTGTCTCAACCAACTCGACAAACATTATAACGACAAAAACCGACCTATTTATTTACCTAGCCTAATATTTAAAATTTGAAACATAGCTAAATCATATAGAGAGATCCCTCTCTGAAGTTGGAAGGGCTAGATCCCAGCTTCAAAAGCGGTTGGATAAAGTTACATTTTGTGGATTTCTTCTGTTGTCAACCTCTAGGAAATTTACAGAGTGCTAACACACACCACTAGGTAAGTCTTTTATGATCTATTTTTTTTTCTAAAATATAAATTTCCCATTGCTTAGTCAAGTTGTCATTTTCTTGCACTTTAACAACAATTTGGAGGTGCTTCCAAACCAGAAAGTTGAAATCAACTAGGTTTCAGAGCCTAGTTTCCCCATCCTTCATGTATTGAAGCATATCTTTAGCAATATCCAAGTGTTCATCTAGCTATATTTCCTCTTCTATTGGACATTGTTGGACTTGGTTTCTAGTTCTATGTTGTTCTCCTTTAAATTCTAAAATGATTTCATTCAAAGAGGGACTTTTTCTTGAATAAGTACAGGTGGGAGTACATCGGGTTGAAAATCTAAGACTTCAAAATAAAATTCAGCTACCTTAGATACCAAACTTTCATTTTCTTATTCCATCTAGACATGTCTCCTTGTTAAATTTTGGTAAGTTTTCGGAAGGGCTATGTGTTGATCATCTAATTCCTTCAAAATCTCACTAATATACCTTGTCAAATAAATGAAAGGAATTGTAGATAGATCTAGCTCCACATGGGGAATTTGTTCTAGGTTTTCATCCATCAATGGAGCTTCATTAGTTGTGATGGTGAGAATTTCATTGTGAAGAACCCTCCTTTGAACCCTTGGTCCATGTCTTGTTCTCCGTTTGGGACTAGGGGAGATATTTCCTTTACTGGTCATTGGTGTGATGAGGACTTATTGTTGTTCTATATCCCCTTCTTTAGGAACTTTCCCTATGATTAACATGGCCTTCAAATTCTTGTGCTATTGTGTCAAATCCTTTTGAAGTATATGAGTGAATTGCAAGTGATATTCCATATTATATTGACTATCTATGATGTGAGTTTCTATAGTTTCTTTGGTAATGATGATCAACTAGATGTCTCTAGAGAATCCTCTAACATATTTTTCTTTATCTCTAAGTCATTGTCCTTACATTGTTGCAATAAAAAAATCACTACAACCTATGACTATAATAGCTTTATCTTTATTGGTGCTTTAGATTGATCTTTCAAATGAACTAGATCTCTAGGTTCTCTAATAGATTTTTTTTATGACATGGTTCATTTCCCTTGGGTAGGTTTTCTTGTTATTGTATGACTTCTTTAGTAGGTATCAACACATAGAGATTCTCTGCCAGTGTTATGGCCTATATTTTATGATTTTTTCCATTCGTTCATATTCCACCTGATCATTCCACTCTCCTTAGCTACTTCTTCCTCATCTTTATGTTCATGTTCCTCCTCCTCGATCTCTCATTGTCTTTTCAACTAAGTCAATCTAGGTGATTATCCAACAGGTCTAGTATTATTCATTTTCTTTGGTCGTACTTGTGGTTTTTCCTCCTTATGCTTAGTCCTATATTTTTATATTGATGTGACCTAAATGTTGGGATTGGGCTTGATTTGGATCTCTAGGTTTCTATATTTGGTCTATGACATGGTTCCCTTAGGTATGTTTCCTTGCCACTGCATGACTTGTTTGGTACTAGTATCAATGCACAAAGATGCTCCACTAGTGCTTTGACCTAGATTTTTTGTTGTTTTCCATTTGGTCCTCTTCCACCTAATCAATCCACTCTTCTTATCTACTTCTTATTCCTCTTTATGTTCACGTTCCTGCTCCTCGATCTCTCATTGTCTTTTCAATTAAGTCATCTTAGGTGATTATTAAAATAGGTCTAGTCTTCTTCAATTTCTTTGGTTGTACTTGTGATTTTTCCTCCTTATGCTTGGTCCTAAAATCATTTTCTAATGTGATATGAATGTTGGGATCAATATTGAGTTGCTTGTCTTCTCTCCAAAGTGTTATGGTTTCTTTTACATGTTGCTCATTTACAATGAATGGAGGTATGTTTGGAGATGCAAGTGGATTTGTGCAAGGACTCATGAAAATATTATGCATGTTTATTTCAAACAAAACATAAATATCATACTTATCTACAATATCCCTAGAGATATAGATAACCACTACATTTTCTTGAATCATGTGTGTATACCATACCTAGAATGCATTATTTATCTCACCCTAGTGGTATTTATACTTAGTATATTTTCAAACATTAAATTTGGGTTCTCAAAATGTTTTTGTGACCTCGGTGTCAAATTCTCTTCCCTATGGGGATTTCCAGAAAATTACGGCAAGCAAAATAACCCAACTATACTAAAAATCATTACTATTCTTCTATGCATCTAGACAACATGCTATGAACTCATTTTGAAGGTAGAGGTCTCGTGACATCTTGATTCCTTGTGTGCATCTTTCTACCACATAGATGACTCCAATATGGCACTCATCTTTCCTACATTTTAAAATTAACTCACAATCTAACATCTAGGTTGCGAACCAAACTTATGGATCCTTGATCATTGAAATTAGGATGTTGTGCATCCAACAATGTGTTCCATGTTTCTTGTAAATTGCTTCGAAACAACATTATTAACCAAGATTAAATATGGTGCATCCTTTCCAAGTTCGGGTAACCTTGATACTTGATGCATGGAGTTTCGATCGATGGGATAAAACTTTTCTAACCATAGGAATCAACCATGCAGCCAACTGAGTAAAAAATTGACACACTTTATCACATTTGTCCTTTGTCCCAACAAAGTTAGAATCCATTATTTAAATAAATTTTGGGCCCGCAATTTTTCTATAACTTCTTCTCTTCCATCTAGGAGATTACTTTTCTCTACATAGTTGTCAAACTAGTGTTATGCAAAGTGTGCTACATCTTGAAGGTTGAAATCTTGAAAATTTATTATGTTGAATTCCCTAAGAGTGGTTCCATGATAGTAACTTTCTCATAAACCTATACCATAGGCATATTTTCTTCTTTATGTCATTTTTTCTTAGTTTGGGCATGTTTCTTGTACAAAGCTACCATGCTTGTGTGATTAGATATGTCAATAAAATATTGAACAATTAATTATATCTCAAAAATATCATATATTTAGCCTACCCATTTTCTTTCTTTGTAACAATGTTTTCCAATAATTCATGCAAGTACTCTACTAGCTACACACTTGTTTATCACTTAACTTGATATCTTCATGTTTTGTCTCTTTTAAATTTCAATTTCATTCTCTTATGTTGGTCAATTTTGTCATTATTCACCTCATATTTTGCGTCACCACATTATTCTTGATTGTGTAATTTATCTAACCCAAAACTAAATCATATATTTTTTACTCACCACATCAACAAGGTACCCCTTTAATCATCCTTTATTCATGTTCTTTCATCTTTATTTTGCCTCTACTTACTTCTCCTTGACAAGCCTTATGTACTATGCAATCATTCAAATTCAACAACCAAATTAACTCCTACTTCCTTTATTCAAAATTTGCAAACTCTATTGTACATACTTACTCCAAGGCAGAGCCTCATTTTGTACATACTTACTCCAAGGAAAACTCTCATTGTTCCCATCTAGGCCATGTTAAACCTTTATTTGGTTTCCATTTACCATGTCTTTCATTGGTTGTCCATCCAACTTGGTTAACTTCATTGCATCATTTTCTATGATGTATGCAACATAGAATGGCTTTAACCACCTTATCTTTAGCTTTCCTAGGTTATTTAAGTACCTATTTTCCTAGAGTAAAATTGTTGATTCGGGTTCTAAAGTCTTGTTTTTGATATCTCTGTCATGTCATGTTTTTTGGTCTGCATTTCTCAGTTGTGTGATTAAAAATTGTGATAAATTGATGTTCTTCCAGATCCATTAATTCATTCAACCTTATTTTTAACACTTATTCATATGACATATTTGTAGCAATTGTGATCTGAAGGTTGGGAACTAAAAATTCCATCAACATTACTACTTTCTTCCCATAGACTAGATGAAACATGGTATGCTTTCTCATCCTCTTACAATTCATTTGCTAGGCCTACAATACTTCAGGAATTCATTCATCCAAATCATCTATCTTGACGTTACAGATCTTAGTTAGTGCATGTTCCAAAATATTATTAAATTCCTCCACTATTATGTTTTCTTGTGGGTGATAGGGAGTACTTTTCTAATGATAGTACCATAAATACTTGATTCAAGTATTTACTAGTAGAATTAATAAATTTCATACCTTGATTGCTATTAAAATTTATGAACATCCAAATCTCATCACAATATTCCTGAAAATAAATCACATGGTTATTTTGGAGGTGAAATCTTTCACATGCACATCCTCTTCCCATCATGTCAAGTGTTTTTTTATCATGATGAAATATCACACTCTTAATATGTGCACAAGAGGTTTTATTGGACCTATGAAATAAATCGTGCACTTCTTGAATAGTTCTAGTGCAACAACTAGAAACAGTGACATTTCATCTTGTCTGGATGGCTTCCCAATCCACTAGAAAATATCACATATTTTTGGATATTCTTTAGCATCCTGAAACATGGCCACCATATACTTTCATGTAGTACCTTTCTTACTGTCACCTTCCATGTATTATGTCCTCCATCTACGCTCTAATGTGCTTCATACAAAATACCTCCTCTTTCATGCACCCATACAATTTTGTACATGGTACCATTAATGCCTAGTTTATATAGGTGCTTTGCAATAAGATGATAATGTGTTTGTGTTTCTCTTGTCACTAAATACATTCTATATTCCATTATGTACTCTATGGGTGCCAATCTAGTGGTAACAAAAAATTAAATTTCTTTGAACTCATTTGGTATTGCTTCCACTTGGAATAGACTTGCATCTCGAAACTCATCATCTACGCTTCTTTTACTTTCCCCTATTTTAATTTGAGACAAATGATTAGTCCCACATGATTTTTCCTTAGTTTTAATGCAATATCAAAAATAAAATTCTTGAAAAATAAGTAGCCATTGGCAAATCCTTCTCACGAAACAAGTTTATCCAATAGATATTTTAGTGTAGAGTGATCTATGAAAAAATTGAACATGTTCCTGAGTAGATAGTGTCTAAAATTTTGTAGGGCATATATCATTGCAAGTCCTTCTCTTTCAGTTGTTGTGTAATTCAATTTGGAATTTGAAAACTTTCTATTGGAAAACAATATTGCATTGTCTATATTTATTTCCCTTGGCCATGCAAGCATTGTGTTGATCATTGTCCCTAAAGTATGCACTTGTACATGAAACACCCTCTTCCAATTAGGGACCATGATAATAGGGTACAGTAACATACTTTTCTTTTAATGTATCAAAGGATTATTCACATTCCTGATTCATACAAACTTTGTATCTTTTTTCAATAACTTCTCCAAGGGCATTGTGATTGCAACATAGTTTCTAATGAATTTTATATAATACCTTATATGTCCCAAAGTTGCATTCAAGGTTCTCACAATTGTCGAAGCATTCAGATCAATTACGGTAGAAAACTTCACTCATTAAACTAACAGACCCTCAAAAACCACATGTCCAAGTAACACTAAAAAAGGCATACATAAAATACATTTTCTCAAGTTTGGGAATTTTGTAACTATCTACACATGTCCAAAATCAACCTCAACACCTATATATGATCTTTTAGAAAGCTAAACATTATCCAATTTTCTAAATACGCTTCTACAAATTTATGCATTAAATATTTAAAAGCAGCCACAATAATCTTGGGCAATATCGCAAGTGCATTCTTTAGTCCAAAGGGCATGACAATATATGTAAACAATCCCCACTATGTTGCAAACTTTTTCTTCTTCTTATCTTCTTCTGCAATTCTCACTTCAAGATAACATGAGAATACATTTGTAAATGAATATAACTCCTTCCCTTGCACATGCTCCAAAATCTCATTTGCAAATGGTGTAGGGAAGTGTTTGTGTACACACGTTGAATTCAATCCCCTGAAATCCACACATATCATAATCCCACCTATCTTCTTGTTTTAAATGGCCATGATATGCTAGTTTCACATACCCTTTCATGAATTTCAGATAGTAAACTATGTTTGCCATCAATTATTTGACTTTGGAGGGGTTGAGTGGTGGTTCAAAATCACAAATCACTAAAATTCCTATAAATCAACCATCACCCCTTCCTTTTACATGATATGTCCCAATAGTTGTTTGAATGCCTAAATAAACTAACATTTTTGTGGTTTAGGGAGAGGCTTGTTTCCCAACACCTATTGATCATCCTTTGAAGGTCAAAATTGTGATTATTTAGACATCTGAATAAATCCCAACCATCCAAGTAGATAGACATATGAATAAATCCTAATTGTCCAAGTAGACATACATCTGAATAAATCCTAATAGTCCAAGTAGAATTTCAAAATATTATCATGAATAAAATCCTTGAAGATATTGATTATTGTGCAAGAGAATCATGGCATGTCATTTACAAAACCAAAAGGCATACTATTGTAGGCATAGGCAACCCATTATGGGAAAAATGTTGTCAAAGGATTTCTCTTGAATGGGCACTTGATTATATCCAAAATTTTCCTTCTAGAATGTAATGTCCCCAACCACCCATGCTAAGCCACACTACACAATTTTTTCCACTCTGATACCATTTATTAATTAAATTCCATGTATATGAACACGATCATGTAGTTCTACATCATATAATCAATACATAATATATACAATTTTAGCATATTATAATTAAACACAGTAAACATAAAAAACACATAAAATACACTTATCTTTTAATTAAATCACTGACTACATGCAAATCTCAGACATTCCTCCCATCCATAGACTTTGTTGTTCATAAAATATCAACTGCAGTTCACCCCCGAGTTGGGGATATGACTCCACTAGGGAAAATGCTTCCTAAGCCAGGCTAAGGTCTAACAGACAACATAATAAAACTCAAACTGAGGTGCCAACTTTAGCAATAGTTCGCAACTCACATCCTCTCATTCCCCACAGCCTGTCCTACCCTAGGAAGTGTGCCCCTTCTCTACTCAACATTACTTTGGTTTCCCCACTTCCATTCCAAGGATTTAGAAATAAGTCGAACAAGAAGTCTCAGAGATCTGTAGCACCTGGAACATAAGGATACTCTAAGAAATCAACACCCACTAGCCAAAAATTATCTCACCAAAAGAGAAGGCTCCATAAGCCTGGCAACCTGTTTCTTCAGCCAAAACCACCAAGGATTTACAGGGTAATAGTTCTCTCCACATATTACATTGTATAGGTATAGGTACAGATGATAGAATGATGGGAAAAACGAATGAGAATTACATTAGTTCCCAACATTATATTTTCATGTTCTTAACTTGACACTTGCCACCTAATGAACAATATTTGACCCCACTTGGTGACTCGTTCCAAACCTTTAGGAAATTAGGATAAAATAATATCACATGCCTTTTGATGAATAATATTATAATATTCCCTTGTATTAATCCCCCTTGAATAAGCACCTCTTCCTAAAATCTCATCCCCCTTTCCCTCTTGTGGAGTCCTAGCCCCCAATACTCTTTTTGGTTTGATTTGTTCTGAAGAAATGATGTATTTTTATTAATATATAACCGAGTGTGATTACATATTACAATGATAGGCTCATTGGACTTTTATAATCTAGGCTCTTCGACGTAATAATCACCTAGGAACTCTAACCTCAAAACTTATATATGTGGGCTCTCTATCCCAAAACATTATGGCTCGCCAACCTATAAAGAATATGTACATTTACAACTTGGGGTTCAGACTAGGGGTATTACATTCCCCTCCCCCTTATGTATGCATTGTCCCCGGTTCATTGTATAGACATGTTGATCCATATTGGATCGTTATATTTTTTTTCATATATCTCGATGCTTTTAAAGTTGAAAATATTTGAGGAATCAACTTGTAGGGTCATTTTAGTGGCAGGTCCCAGTTTGGAAAATTGGTGTTTGGAACCTTCCAGAACCATTTTGAAGCATTAAACAATGTTTTTTGGGGTTTTGTTGTCTGAAACTTATTCCCACGCCCTTGATGTTATTCTACACTATGAAGCCTTTCCAACGGTTCAAATTGTTCGGCAATCAGAGTTCATATGCAAACGTTATGCCTCATACAAGTTGACCTATCATGTTGACCACCATGGTATGAGAGGATGCCATGTCAGACCCCATTATTCATGCATATGTGGATAGCCACATGAGGAGTTTCAAGAATATTCTATAAGGTTCAAAACCCTACCACGATTAAGGGTTGAGGAAGTAAAAAACCAAGCCCTAGATGGTTATCGAGTTATGTTAAATATTGAGCCACTAGGAGGAGAAGGGTTTCCATTCTTTTGCATTGTATCTTTTTCCATAGATTAGCAGAACATATGAGAGTGATATTCAATGAGCATAACAAAGGAGGAGAGATCTTATAGAAACCATACTTTCCATAGGTCAAAGGAAACTCCACGGAGAGTGCCTCTTTATTTGTACTTGCATCATTTCTATACCAGAAAAAGTGAGAAGAGCAACCTCACCTTCTAGTTGGATTTTCTCTCATATTGGGTTTCCCAGGTCATATCTTGTGTTTATTTGTGGATGGTGTGATTGTATTTTACTATTCTCTATTTTCTACATTTTATCTATTTCATGCATAAGCATAAAATTAGTAGCTAAATATTATGGAGATCTAAAGGAAAAATAACCCTAATAGTAAATATTTTCAGTATTTTATTAGATCTGTTGTGACGAATTGTTCTAGTGAAATATCCATGATAGTTTACAGATCATATTGGTATCAAATAAGGTTTTTGTTTTAGGGTATTTGTGGGAAGTTGTAGGATCTAGGAATCGACTTAAAGAGAAGTCGCAGAAACCCTAGCCATGGCGGATGAGTCTGTTCATAATAACCCTCGCAGTCTAGAAGAAGAGATATTTGAGCGGTTGGAAGCACAAGTTGTCGACATCATTGCAATATGAACCTCCTCATGATGGATATAGAAATAAATCTCAGAATATTCGAAGATGATGGAAGTTCTAACTCAGAGATTGGATCGGAGGGGAAATCGGGAGATTGGGAAGACTCGGTAAAGGAGTCGCGGAAAGAATCTAAGAAAGAGAAGTTGAGTTTCAATGTCGTTGACCCTTCATAGTCCCTATTCAAGATGTAAGCGAAATTGGAAATAAATTCATACTAAGGTGAAATCGATGCATTAAAATTGAATCATTGGTTTCAACAATTAGAAGTTTATTTTAGTGTTAACCATATAGATGAAGGGCATAAGATTTCATTTGCTATATTGAAGTTAGAGGGCCATGCATTAACCTAGTGGGAAATACACATGGAAACACTGAGGCTAGAGGGTGATCCACTAGTGATTAGGTGGGAGGAATTAAAAACCCTCATCAAGTCCCAATTCTACCCTATCAAGTATGTGCAGGACCAATGGATCCAGTGGCACTACTTCAGGAAAAACCAGGGGGAGAGTGTACAGGATTACAACATTGAGTTCAAAAACATGGCCATCATGCTGGGTATCTCTCCTGAGAACCCATATTTACTCCTCAAGTATCTAGGGGGTTTACATAGTCATATATGAAATCAAGTGATTCTCTTCAATTCAAGGACAATGAATGAGGCACGTGTACAGGAACAATACCTGGAAAACATAAGCTAAAAGAAAGGGAAACCAAGTGGTTCAAAGTAGAAAGAGCAGCATGAAACTTCCAAGGAGGGGAAGAAGAAGTGGAAAGAGGGGAAATATAAGAATACATAAGCCACTGCACATCAAAGTAAATATCCTAGCAACCATTGCAATGATTGAAACATTTATGGCCACAGTAAGGAAAAATGTTGGAAACTACATCCAAAGTTGAACCCGCAAGAAGGACGAAAAGAAAATAATATTTTAGCCACATATTCAAGAAATCAAGTTGAAAGTAGTTCGAATGTGGATGCAAATATTGTCTTCACATCTATGCAGAAGGAAGTGAATCTTAGTATCCTTAATCACCAGGAAGAGAAAGAGATGACCAAGCTCTTCCACATCATGATTCTAGTCAAGAGTACCAAGATGCTCTATTCAACTCTAGTTCAAAGGCTAATATCATAGCAGTGAATCTGGTCAACAAGATTGGATGGGAGGTTTATGATCATCCTATCCCTTATCCATTGGGTTGGGTAAAAAAGGATGTAGAGATAAAGGTAACAAAACAATGTAAGATTAAATTTTCTATTAGTGTTTATTATATTGATGAAGTGGAATTAGATGTAGTACACATTGATGTACCTGTAGTAGCATTTGGAATCCACTACATGTATATGAGGGATGAAATCTTCATATGAAGATCCAAACAATACTTATTGATCAAGAATGGGAAGTCCTACATCATCCATGCACATAAAGGAAAGTCAAATATCTCACTGGTGAGTTCCAACCAATCCAAAAAGTTGATTAGTTCTAGTAAGAAATATGTTTTACTTTTCTTAAGAGAAAATCAGTCTGATGATGAGTCAATGAGAGTGAAGGAATCCATGGAGGCGCGTACTAAAGAGTAGAAACATCAATTGGAGGAGTTTCTACAGGAATACATAGGAGTTTTCTAGGAACTTAAAGGGATACCACCTAAGAGGGAAGTGGAGAACGAAATAAATTTATCGCTAGACTCCCCATTGTCAAATATTTGGATGTATAAACAATCCATTCTGGAAGCGAATGAAGTGAAGAAGCAGTTGCAGCAGTTGTTGGAGCAGGGTATGATTCAACTAAATACCTCACCTTGTGGGTCATCCATCATAATTGTACCCAAGAAGGATGGGACTTGGAGAATGGGTATCGATTATAGGGCATTGGACAAGATTACACTGAAGAATCGATACCCTCTTCCAAGGATCGATGATATGTTGGACCAATTGCAGCATGCCAAGTAATTCACCAAGTTGGATTTGAAACTAGGATATCACAAGGTACAAGTAAAAGAAAAAGATACCTGGAAGACTTCCTTCAAGACAAGGCATGGTTTGTATGAGTGGTTGGTTATGTCATTTGGTTTATGCAATGCGTCGGCTACATTTATGAGACTAATGAATGATGTTTTATGCCCTTATCTAGATTCATTTATTATTTTTTATGTGGATGATATATTGGTTTATAGTGCTACCTAGGAGGATAAAATATCACATCTTTTGCGGGTGTTAGAGACTCTGAAAAAGAACCAAATACTGGTCAATCTCAATAAATGTAAGTTTTCTCAGTAGTCTTTGGTGTATTTGTGGTATGTGATCGGTGGAGGGGAGCTCAACATAGATCCTGCAAATATGGAGGCCATCATGAAATGGACAGTTCCTACAAAATTCACTGAAGTTGGGAGTTTTGTTGGGGAATCACAATACTTGTGGAAGTTCATAGATTCATTTTCAGTGGTAGTTCCACCACTCCACACCATAATAGCTAGTGGTAAGAGTTTCCAGTGGGGGGGGAATCAATAGAAGGCATTTGATGATCTGAAAAGAAATATCAATCAAGCACCAGTGCTCGCACTACCAAACTTACATAGGCCATTCAAAGTGGATACAAATGCAAGTGTGTATGCCATAGGAACAATACTGATGCAAGGAGGAAGTCCCATCTGTTATCATTTTGAAGTATTTCATGGGGTGGTTCTCAGCTACCCTACCTATGAAAAGGATTTTTTTTCCGCGTTTCAAGCTGTCAATAAGTGGAATAACTATCTAATGGGAAAGGAGACCATCATCCACACATATCACTAGCCACTGCAATATTTATATGCCCAAAGTAAGCTACAACAAACTAGGCATTACAAGTGGATGGGGTTTTTAATTTTTTTTTATCTAGTCATAAAGTATGAGAAGGGTAGCACAAACAAGTTGGAATACATGCTTTCACGACCACCCACATCCAATATTATACCTTTGGTAACTCTGATGCACATGGATCCTTTTACCCATGATCCAAAGAGGCATACACAAAAGATGAGGACTTCAAGGAGGTGTTTTAGCAGCTACAGGTCCAAATTCATATAGAATAAGGTGAAAACAATGTTGAATACCATTTCTAGAATGGTCTACTCTACAACCTTGACAATATATATGTCCCTAAAGGTCAATGATTGCATCTTATTAGAGAGGCTCACACCTCTAAGGTTGCAGAACATTTTGTTGTTGGGAAGACAGTTTCCAATTTACAAAGGTATGTGTATTGGCCCAGAATGCAAGAAGATGTAGCACGATATATTAGAGGATGTATACTTTGTTGTACTAGTAATCCTAGTAACATGAACCAAGGTCTATAGCATCCCTTACATGTACCCATTCGACCTTGGAAAAAAAATTTCATGGATTTTGTGGGATTTTTACCAGCCACATGGAAGGGACATGACTATTTATTCATGGTAGTTGATAGGTTCAGCAAAATGTTCATTCTCATTCCTTGTAAGAATACCATCAAGGGACAAGAAGAAACAAACTTGTTCTTTGAATAGGTCTAGGTTCACTTTGGGATACCAAGGAACATCATCTCAGATAGGGATACCAGATTTCTTAGTGCATTTCGGACTACATTGTGGGAGAATATGAACAATAAGTTGAAGAGGTCTACAACATTCCATCCATATAAAGATGGGTAGATGAAAATATTCAACATGACTTTTGTGAAACTTTTGAGGGGTTACAATCAGAAGAATCCGAAGACCTGGGCTAAAAATTTGATATATATACAACACTCTTATAACAGAGCAATCCACACTTCTACTAGTAAGTCACCTTTTCAAAATTTCTTTGGGTATTTTACACCTTCACTCTTAGATGTTGTATATGGAAAGAAAGGAGGAGTGATGTAGGACCTCAGAAGAAATGCATTAAAAGTAGAAAAAAATGTTGAGAATATCAGGCATATCCATTTGCAATTATAAGAGACACTGAAGAAGTCACAGGAAAAGTACAAGGCTAGACATGATCGGCACGGAACAAAGAGGCCATTTAAAGATGGATATAGAGTATGGTTACAGTTGAATAAGGAGAGGCTACAGGGACTTGGTAAGAATATCAAGGCTCTGTGGTATGGTCCTTTTGAGGTATTGGAAAATGTGGGAGATAATTCCTCTAGACTCAAACTATATGAGCCTTCCATGTTGGATCAAGAGGAGGAGAAACTCCTACCTTCCATAGAGGACTTAGCATCATATGTTTAGGCAGAGTTAGCGAAGGAAACAATTTTTCAAAAGCAGTCCAGAACTAAAAGACAGGAGCAACATGACCTTTGACAGATTGTGTTGAAAGGACAAATTCCAGGCAAAGCAAAGTGGTACTCTAGGGAGAAGGTATAGGAAACATTTTCTCACCTCATTCAATAAATATTTTGGGGACCAAAATCCTCCATAAATTGGGAGGTATGATATATATTGGATCATTATATTATTTGTCTTCTATATAGATGCTTTCATAATGGAAACAATTGGAGGAATCAACTTGTAGGGTCATTTGAGTAGTAGTTCCCAATTTGGAAAATTAGGGTTTGGAACCTTCTGGAACCATTTTGAGGCATTAAACAATGTTTTTTTGGGGGTTCTGGTGTCTGAAACTTTTTCCACACCCTTGATGGTGTCCTATACTTTGATATATTTCCAACGGTGTAAATCATTTGTTAATCAAAGTTCGTATGAAAAAGTTATGCCTCTCGCAAGTTGACCTATCGTGTTTACCACCATGGTACGCGAGGATGCCACGTCGTCCCCCATTACTCATGCATATGGGGCTATATATACGAGGAATTTCAAGAATATTATAGAAGGTTCAAAACCCTACCACTATTGAGGGTTGAGGAAGTCAAAAACCTACCCCTAGATGGCTATCAGGCTATGTTAAATACTGGGCCACTAGGAGGAGAAGGGGTTCCATTATTTTTCATTGTATCATGTTATGTAGTTGAACAAAACATATTAGATTGGTATTCTGTGAGAAAAAAATAGGAGGAGAGATCCTATAGAAACCATATTAGCCACAAGTCAAAGGAAACTCCATGGAGAGTTCATCTTTCTTTGTACTTGCATCATTTCTATACCAGAAAAAAAAAGAGCAAAGCATCCTCACCTTTTAGTTAGGTTTTCTCCTATATTTGGTTTACTCGGTCATATCTTGTGTTTATTTGTGGATGGTGTGATTTTATTTTATTTTTCTCTATTCTCCACATTTTATCTATTTCATGCATAAGAAGAAAATCTGTAACTAAATATTTTAGAGATCGAAAGGAAAAATAACCTTAATAGTAAAGATTTTTAGTATTTTATTAGATTTGTTGTGATGAACTATTCCAGTGGAATATCCATGACAGTTTACAGATCACATGTACAACAAAAAATATTCAGAAATATTTAAAAAGATGCAGGTACAAATCCTGCATGGTATCCTCATACTCCCATGTTGCATCTTCAGGACCGTAATAGGTCCACTGGACCTTTACCATCCATATTTCTTGATTCTGGAATAACTTGACTTTCTGATCCAATATGCACACCATATGAACTCCCAGAAGTCACCTTCTTGCTCCACTTGAATCACATTCCAATACATTACATGATTCACATTAGGTACACACTTTTTAAGCAAAGACACATGAAATAAATTATGAATGCACATGGATGCAGGTAGTGCAAGCATGTATTCAACATGACCAATCCTCTCCAAGATTTCAAATGGTCCACAATATTGTGTTGCTAACTTTGAACAAGTCCCCAAATTTAGGGAACTTCTTTTGGCCTTTACTTTTAAGAACACATGGTCACCCACTTTAAAATCTTTGTGGGTTCTACCCTTGTCTATATAACTTTTCTACATGTCCTAAGAAGCCTTTAAATTTTTCTTTATTTTCACCATCTTCTCTTCCATTTCTCTTAGTAATTCTGGCCTGACCACTGCTCTATTTGTTGGGTTGTCCCAACTCATTGGTGTGTTGCATTTTCGGTCATACAATGCTTCAAATGGGGTCATATTCAAAGATGTATGATACCCATTGTTATAAGAAAACTCAACTAAATCTAAATAATCTTCCCATTTTGTGGTTTATCCATTGCATACTTCCTTATAATATATTCAATCACCTGATTGACCCTCTATGTTTTCCCATATTGTTCTAGGTGATATGCTATGCTAAAATTCAGATTTGTCCCAAATCCTTTAAATAATCCTTTCCAGAAATTTGATGTAAATTTGGAATATCTATCAGAAATAATTTTCTTAGTCACACCATGTAGCCTAGCAATGTCTCTCATATAAATATCTGCAATGTTCGCTACCTTGTGAGTTAATTTCACTAGAAAAAAATGAGCAACTTTAGTTAGCTTATCCACCACCACCATAATGGAATCATTTTGCTTCATTATTCTGGGAAGCTTGGTGATAAAATAAATTGTCATCACTTCCCATTTCCATTCTAGAATGGGAAATGGTTGTAGCAATCCAGCTAGATGTATGTGCTCATCCATGACCTTCTGACATTCAAGAAATCCAACTATATAATCAACCACCTCTTTCTTCATACCTGGCCAAAAATATTGGCTCTTTACAGCTGCAATTATTTTTTGGTAACCTGGGTGCCCAACATAAAGCACATTATGCATCTCTCTCGGCACCATATTTTTCAGCTCCTGATATTTAAAAACATATGAGTTTCCATTGTACGTGAGTATTTCACCTTCTCTTGACTCATAATCTTTAATTTTCTGCTAAAAATTACCTTGTTGTATTTTTTCTTTTGTCTCCATATAATATTGATTTGATTTTGCAGCTTCCAAAATTTTGTCTTTCAAATCATATTTTTACATGATAATGGTTGTAGCATGGATCTCATGCAACCTCCTGCTGAGTGCATCAACCACCCTATTCTCCTTACGTTTGAGAATTCAATTTTGGTTGTCTAGACAAATATTTCATACCACTATGGTTTGTCTTCAACTAAAATATTTTTCCCATGAGATAATGCCTCCACATATTTAAGGCATGAACTATGGTTTCTAATTCTAAATAATGAGTGGCATAATTTCTTTCATTCTCTTTCAACTTCCTTTATTTGTAGAATATCACATGCCTATTTTGGCTAAGGAATCATCCAAGCCCTTCCTTCCAACCATCAGTGCATACAATAAAATATTTGTTAGGATAAAAAATTATTAATATTGGTGAACTTGTCAATAAGTTCTTCAAGTGTTGAAAACTTATTTCACAATTAGAGGTCCATTCAAATCTCACCCCCTTCTTTTGCAAGTATGTGATTGGGTGTGCAATCTTTGAAAACCCTTCAATAAATATTATATAATAACCTACAAGCCCCATGAATGATCTCACATATAAGACATTCCTTGGTGTTGGCCATCCTTCATTGTATTTTATCTTTTCAAGATCCACTGTGATCCCTTCCTATAAAATGAAATGGCCCAAATAATGTATCTTCCTCTAATAAAATGAGCACCTATTTAGTGTGGCATACAACCGATGCTCCCTCAATACTTGTAGCGCCATCCTCAAGTGTTTTTCATTCTCTTCTTCATACTTAGAGTATATAATTATTTCGTCCAAGAAGACAATGAAAAACATATCCAAGTAATTTCTGAAAATACCATTCATTAAACACATGAAGAAATTTGGTGCATTTGAAAACCCAAATGGAACCATCTTAAACTCATAATGGTCATACCTTGTTCTAAATGTTGTATTGTTGATATCTTCTTCTTTAATTCTCACATGATGATAGCCTAATCTAAGGTCAATCTTGGAGAATATCTTTACATCTTCAATTAATAAAAAAGATCATCTATCCTTGGAAAAGGATAATTGTTCTTCATGATCATCTTATTCAACTATATGAAATCAATGCATAGCCTCGAGGTACCATCTTTATTCTTGACAAATAACACTGGGAAACCCCAAGATGACACACTTGGGCATATATACCCCTTCTTAAAAATATCTTCAAGTTACATTTGCAATTCCTTCAGCTTCAATGTATTCATCCTATAGGGAGTCTTGGATACTGGGGCAACTCCAAGCATCAAATTAATGGATAAATATGTATCTCTCTTTGGTGGCATCCCTAATATCTGTTTAAATACATCTTCAAATTCTTTCAATAGAAGATGATATTCAATATATGGCACTTTATCCTTAGCTACCTCTTCCATATGAGATGCATAAATTTGACATCCTTTTCTAACATTTCTTTTCAGTTGCAAGGTTGAAATCTCTTTAATAGATATTTCCCTTGGAATACCTTGAACTGTCTTCAAGTTTCCTTCCTCATCCAAATAAGTGAAAACCTTGTTGTAACAATCCAGGACAACATCATGTTTATCTAACCAATCCATAAAAATTAGGTAGTCATATGAACCTAAAGGTATGATGTTCAAATTTTTATTTTGTAGTCAACCCATTCATGTTCATTGGACAATTCTTAACCATCTCATTAATTCTTATTTTAGCTCCTATAGCTAACTGAACTGGCCAATATTTCCCAAGCTTGCTTCTTTGCAAATGAAATATCTCAACATTATTAGGATCAATGTAATTATGGCTAGCTCATGAATCAATTAAAATAGTTATAGGTTGATCATTGATCTTACCTTACACTTCAATCATGTGAAACTAGAATTCATCTTGCTTGTTGTCCAAGGTTGCATAGATCATTGGCATGATTTTGTCCATGTCTTCAACTGTATCATCCTGATGTACATTGTGAACAATATTCATTCTTTCACCTCTATGAGGGAAATATCTATGCATATGATCTCCCTCACAACCCTAACATTTAATAAGTTGTTTCATTTTCCTTTTTCCCAACGTTTCTAACATTTTGGGTTCATTTTGAGATTGTTTCCCTTGAGAACTATTTCTTAAGAAAGGTGGCTTGTGTCATTTCTTTCTCTGCTCCATATTACCTTTCTTCTTGTCTTCCCAAGCCTTTTGGAAAGTTGGTATTCCTCTATGTTGATCATAGAGGCACTTGGCTCTCCTTATTTCTTCCTCCAATGTCTTGGGATCATCATTCTATATTTCATCACTAAATATTGAAGGTAGCCCACTCGAGAATATTTGAATCTTAACCTTCTCATCCTTGATAAAGTCAACATATCATAGCAATTCTAAGAATCTCCTTTCATACTCATCCATGGTCATACTCCCAAGCTTGAGTTTAAAGAACTCCTTCATCTTTCTATCATAATAATTCTTGGACAAGTATTTCTTTTGAAAATACTTTTTGAACTACCTCCAAGTGATATTCTTCTCATGAATGTGGTGTACTTGCACAAGTTGGTCCCACCACATTGATGCTTTTCCCTTCAGCTGGTAAATTGAAATTCTTCCTTCTTCCTGTGAGGAATAATTGGGCAGCTAAAAATACCTCCTCTTCCAAAAAATCCATGCCTCTGCATCCTCATCTTTCTTGTGCTCACCATTGAAGGTAGCAGGTTTTATCTTCTTGAATTCCCCTTGCAATTAATCCCCTCCTGACCTCCTCTTATGTTTTATATAAAAGTGGACTATTTTCTGCTCTTTTAACTGAGTTCCTTGGTAAGTGATGATGACGTTTATAAACACTTCTAGATTCTCCCCTTTTAGCATGATATTTGTGACTCTTTGACTTGATTGAATATGTCCCCTTATCCACCTTCTTCTCTATTCTATTCAAACTCTGCAACAACCTATTGTTGATGCCATATTGTTTCTCTTTATCTTTCCTAAGATTCTCATTATCTACCTTATATATCAAAACATCTCTTTGTAGACTATGTATTGTCTCTACGAAATTCATGCTTTCCTCTTTTCCTTCTCCATGCCCATTTAATTTTGTCCTTCTATTACCCATGTTGACATACAACCCCTTAACTTCATCTTCATGGCCGTAATTTCTCTGTGAATCTTACATGTATATGGTATCTCTTTAATGACTTTGATATATTCTATTTGTTCCCTTAACTTTTCAAAATGTGCATGCAATAGGATTTATTAGACCACAATAATTTAACAAATCTATAAAACTATGCACCATTCTTCCCTTTAAATGCACCAAAAATATTATTTATGGTTTCTTGTGAATTCCACTGCTAAATTCACATTTCTAGGTGAATATGTGGATTCTTTTATACAAGACCTTTCGAATTATTTCTTTCTTTCTCAATTCTAAGTCTTTAATAGAAAATTATTGACATTTGATCATTACCAATTTACTCCTTTTGCACACCTTTCAACTAGGTGTAATTTACGTTCATGTATCTTTGCACCTGCTCCTTTGGAAGTTTGACAGAATCTCAATTGGGTTTCTTCATGATCACATTTTGAAAAATATTTCCAATTCTCACCTTCATCCGAGCTCCAGACTACCAGTTACAGTCTATTGAAGTTTTAGTTATTTTCCTCTTTTAGCATTGAATGCTACAAGAATATTATTTCTTATCATGTGCACTTTAGGTACCCAGATTTCCAATTTGAATCCATGGCTCTATTATGTGGCTAAAGATATTTCCATAGACTACTTTTATGCCCCAAACTTACTTTTGACCAGGAAGTTATGGCCTCTAGAGTAAAATTGGTACTCCAATTTTTCCTTGCATTGTTTATCCTGTAACTTCCTAATACAAGCTCCATTTTGTGAATAGATTAGCTCTTTGGAAAGATCTTTGTGAGATATTTTGTCTGTGTTGATGAGACATAGTGTACCAAAGGTACACTATGTTCTCATGGTTTTTTATTTCCTAAAAACATTGTTCAGGCCTTAAAAAAATGGCCTGCAAGATAATGACCGATAAAACACTATACATTTTTGAGAAATTTGATTGATCATTGTTGACTCTAGTTGTTTATGTGGAATTATGGGTCCATGTGACACCATTAGGTGATGCCATGTCATCCCCTTGGCCACCCTGACCCTGTCTCATCAACCTCCAAGACCTTATTCCTTCTCTCTTTCATCTTTCATCTTTCTTCTTTTATTTATTTTACTTTACCTTTATCCTTCGAGCCCCACTGGACCCAGTTGTCCCCTAGTATATTATATGACCACGGATGGGACATGGGTCCCACTACCTTTTTTCAGGTATCCACATGGAACCACTTCATGGTAGGTGGGACTAGTGGGTCCCATCCCACACCTTTTTTCTATGATGTGTGCTACTTTCTTGTTTCTTTCGTCGGACAACCACGATCAAAGAAATATTGATGACTCATGTTGATTTTAGAGGTTAAAGTTGCACGAGTTTTATCATTATACAGGCCTTTGGAACCACTACTCCTTCATGCTAACACATGGCATCTTGATATCATCAATTTTGGAGGATTCTGGTAATTCTCAAAACCACCTTTAAACTCCCTGACACCACTTACCATGTCAAGCTCCCCACCTCCTCTATTGTGGTGCCCATGTTACATGGAAGCCCTACGATTACGCACTACAACCTTGAACTTTCCACCATGGACCTTCCACTTTAGCAGTACATGTCACCACCACATCAATGTCACATGGCCTCCATGTCACTGTTGATGTCATGTATGAAAAAATACCCAAGCTTTCCCAAATTTTGAATTTCTCCAAAATTGCATAATTTTCAAATTTTTCTCATAGGTCACCATGGAAGCTATGAAATTAAACTTCCTATGAATAATTTTTTCTCTATTCATGTCAATTCGACTATTTCACTTCAAATTTGGCACTCCCAAGTTTAATTATCCATGACATTCACTGCAGAAATTAAGTCTTTTTGCCTAATTTCACCATGGTTTCATTGCAACTCCCACAATTCTATCGATTTGAGGCTTAAACAATCCCCAAGATAATTTAAAATTTGGAATTTTAACCTATGGACTCAATTCCCTCAATTTTCTCATAAAATTCCCCAAACAATTACTTAGGAAATATTGTCAAACACTTTGCAGAAATTTTATGAATCTTTTCAACTGCAATTTTGGCTTCTACATGTTGGCAAATGGCCATTGCAGGCTCAACATTGAACATGTGGATCTGATACCACAATTTAACGTCCCCAACCACCCAATTTGAGCCACACTACACACATTTTTCCACTCTGATACCATTAATTAATTAAACTCCCTACATATGAACACAATTATGAAGTTCTATAACATATAATTAATGCATAATACATACAATTTCAACATATTATAATTAAACACACATTAAACATTAGAAACACATAAAATACACTTATGTTTTAATTGAATCATTCACTGAATGAAAACTTAAGACATTCCTCCTAGCCATAGACTATGTTGTTCATAAACTCTCAATATCATGTCACCCCCGAGAGTTGGGGCTATGACTCTGCCAAGGCAAAGGCTTTCTAAGCCAGACTAAGGTATAACATAAAACATAATAAAACTTAGGCCAAGGTGCCAATTACAACAACAGTTCCTAGCTCACGGCCTCTCATTCCCCACAACTTGTCCCACCCCAAGAAGTGTACCCCTTCTCTACTCAACAATCCTTCAGTTGTCCCACTTCCCTTCCAAGGCTTCAACAACATGCCGACCAGGAAGTCTAAAATCTATTTAGCACCTGGAACACAAGGTTTCTCTAAGAACTCAACACCCACTAGCCAAAAATTCTATCACCAAAAGAGAATGCTCCATAGGCCTGACAATCTGTTTCTTCAACCCAAACCGCCACAGATTTATAGGGTAACAATTCACTCCACAACTTACACTCTCTAGGTACAGGTAAAAATGATAGAATGTTTGGAAAAAAAATGATAATTACACTAATTCCCAACATTATATTTTCATGTTCTTAACTTGACACTTTTCACCTTATGAGCTAGCTTTGACCCCACTTGGTAACTCGCTCCCAACCTTTAGGAACTTAGTATAAAATAATATCACATGCCTTTTGACTTTATGAATAATATTATAATATTACCTTGTCTTAAGCCCCCTTGACTTACCCCTCTTCCTAGACTCTTATCCCCCTTTTCCTCTTGTGGAGTCCTAGCCCCCCATACTCTTTTTTGTCTGATTTGGTCTGCAACAATGATGTATTTTATTAATATATAATAGAGTGTGATTACATATTACAATGATAGGTTCATTAGACTTTTAGCATCTAGGCTCTCCGACCTAATAATCACATAGGCACTCTGGCCTCAAAACGTATATACAAAGGCTCTCTGGCCCAAACAATCTTGGATCACCAGCCTATAAAGCATATGTACATTTACAACTTGGGGTTTGGCCTTGGGGTATTACATAGAAAGGAGTAGATATGTTTGCTTGCATCCCCTTTTAGAATTTCTTCAATAAAAGGAGCTAGAAAAGGGTCTTAATTGTTACTTAGTTTAAATTACAAAAGTCCATGTAGATGTGCAGCTTCCCATTCTTATTCTTGGATACCACAATAGGTGAAAACCATTTACTTTCCTTGATTGGGTATATCATTCTAGCATCCAAAATATTTTGAATTTCCTCATGGACCTTGGCTTTGTATTTCAAATTCATGTGATATGGTCATTGTCTAACCCGCATGGCCATTGTTTAGAGATTAATACAAATTTCTCCAAATTATTTTAGGATACCTTCAAGTCACGGTGGCTATAGGTGAACACATCAATGAATTCACTTAAGAATATAATGGGTTGGCCACTATCCAATAATCCCAATAGCTCATGATCTTAAAAATTTTCAATGATTCCTCATCTTGGGCAACAATGATATTTATTTAGGGACCACTTTCCCTTTTGAATCACTTCTAATTGGTTGGTTAGCCATCTACCTATTTTTCATCAATTTGTTCCCTGGTATAGGTTTCTCAAATTGGGTCCAAGGTGTTTTCTTGCACGACATAATACACAAGCCATTGATTTTCTTCCTAGTTGTGCTAAACAAAAAACATATGCATTTTCCTTAGTATTTTAGCTAGGGGTTGGCATTTGATGGTCAGGCCTAAATTTAACTCTTTACAAAACTTCATCCACAATCGATCCCAATCCTTGGTCACTCTAAGCTTCTCCTAGTAATAGTACCATTTTAGTGCAAAACCATCAATGAAATATAGGAGACTACATATAGTGACTTCTAAAGGACCATCGGCATGGTTCAACTAGTTCTTCTTGATCTACAACAATCTTTGCAAGTTTTAGAGTTAGACAACACAAAAATATCTCTAGTGCTTCTCACTTTTGATATAGGAAAATTGATAAAGAAAAAGTGTATGGATATTGTCCCAACCATAGTCATTTGTTGAGACATATTGTCCTAGACACCATGCATAGGTTGTTGCCCCAAATATTTGGGGAAATGCATGTATTTTTTCCTATGTAGATAAAGATCTTGTTAATCTCCTCAAACATTTTTGAGTGATTGGGGAGATCTTATACTACTTTGAATTTTGGAATCAAAGAAATTAGTTGTGCTTCCACCCAGAACTAGTTTTTAATGTAACTTGGGTAAATTTCATGATTCTCCTTCACCCATTCTTGTAAGACTTAGTTAGAGTCTTCCCTAAATGGCGTGTACATGTGTAGGACACCTTATTCATCATAGTATAGATCAATGGATGTCTAATTTTACTTTTACATACATCTTATATAGTAACTAGGCCTTCTTAAATCATCATGATCTATGGCATTTGTTTCAACTTTAAATATGCACTTTCTCTTATCTAGGGAAACTATCACCTTCCATCATCCTTTGTGGAATGTCATTTGTTAGAGTTTATTATGCCCCTCATGGAGTAAATACAAGTTCATTCAAAAGAGACTATGGTATTATCCCCACAAAAGTCTCAATACTTCAAAATTGGCCACTATTTGAATGTCATACTAGTTGGTGTGTATGTCTACTAAACCTTCCAAGTGACTTACATATGGTTTTGTTGGTATCTTGGATGGTAATGTCATTTTGGTCCAATGGTGGTCATCCCAACACATCTTCTTAATAAATGGAAGAAAATATAATGATATCAAAATGTGGGTCTACCATGACATCTATAATTATTTCAGAATGGCCATTGAGATTGGTAGGTTTTTTTGGAAGAATGTACTAATTGTTTGATCCAAAATGGGTCGAGGAAGGCCTAAAAGTCAAAGCAATCAGAATCACTTCAAAATGGACATGTGTGTAGGCCTTATCATTAGGAACTGAACACAACTTGAACAGGCTCAAACGGACACCGTATGCGAAAGATATCGCGTTCTGTTCGTTTTTCCAAACATGAAAAAAGTCAAACTAGTTAAATTCAACACTGATGTTAGTAGGTATGACATGTGACATCATCATGATGTCATCATGTTGACGTAGTTTCATTTAGAGGTGACACGTGGCAATTGACATGGTCATACGGATGGGCACGTGGCAGGTGACTGTACAATACGACCTGACACGTGGCAGGTGATTGGGTAGTACAGACTGACATGTGTCAAACAAGTGGCAGTTGACCATACAGATTATACGATGACGTGACAGAGAGTTGGTATGCTGACATGGGTAGGTGTTGACATTGGAGAATCACATTTCGACACATGTCATTTCTGGTTGGCGAATGGCATGGTGCCATGTGGCCTACTCTTGGGCTTCCACGTGGCACCCCTCCGTTGGTGGTTATGGAAAATGTTTTATGGAACGTGCTGGAGTCAAACTCATGACCTCCGGTCTAGGAAGAACTATTTGGCTGGGTCGAGCTACCAGCCCGCCGACGATGGTTCTTGTTAACCATACTCACAATGTAATATTTGAATGTGAATGGTGTTTATTTTGGCGGAGTAAAGGGTTGGGGCCTAGCCCCAACCCCTAGCGCGTCACCATATAACCTTCCCACATGACCTTTTCAATATTCATTTGGTGCACCCTCCATTACCAACACTTGCCCTGACGCAAATGTTACCACATGACTGTTCCATAAGACCCAAGGCCCACTCCTTTGTGTTTAGCATGGATGTGTGAGGTTAGTGACTGGTCGGCCGAGCTAGCCCGTTGACCAAGGCATGTGACCAGCGCTAGAAAATCAAGGCCTATCAACCAATGGGCACGTGGAGCTTGGGGGCGCAACCATATGGCCAAGCGCATGTGACCAAGACCCTGAACCGGAGGGGCCAACATGTCAGGACCATCCCAAGGCCACATGGAGGGAACACACATGACCAGGAGCACGCGAATTCGGGGGTTGCACCTTATTTTGGCCCAAAATTGGGTTTTTAAACGTTATTATATGATTTTAATTGATTTTTCAGTCAATTTTGAGAGATTTTGAGGCCAGATCTTGGGGGAAAGTTGGGATTTTGTTGCCAACTTCAAGCCTATATAAACCAAAGGTTCTTGACAGCCTTGGAGGGGTTTAGAACATGGAAATGCTGAAGAATTGTAAAGCCAAACCATTTTCATGCAGGGAAGACATTGAGGAGAGCAACTTTGCGAGCCATTTCTGGGAGCTTTGTTCATTTGTTTTAAGTGTCGTCAGTTGTGTTGGGTTCTTAAGATCTAGAAGAACACATCCATATCATTTTGTAATCATTTTGGCACTTTTATGATGTGTGTTTGAATATTTGAAGAGAAATAATAAAGCCTCACCCACTGAGACAAAGGCCCAAAGATGTAGGCGAGATTGTCGAACTTCGTTAACAACTTTGTTGTTATGGTTTGTTGTTTCTTTGTGCTTATTTCTAGATCTGCATATCTCATTATGGCTAGTATGTTACATCATTAATTCTTCCTCTTTCATCAATTTCCTAAATGGTTAATGAACTCATGTTTTTAAAACTCAACCATAGTCTTTAAAATATCTTTTCGGATCAAGTGGTATCAGAGCTAGTTGATGATTGGTTTTTGAGTTTGCATGATTACTAGGGAAAAGATAAATCTTGGTGAAGGCGAGCTTGTTGAAGATAATCATGAGATTGGATTGAGAAAGAGAACTTCTCATAGTGAGAAGATGGCATATAAATACATACTTTCTCATGAGGAGAAAGAGTTTCGAAAGACTTTCTTTGCCATGTCGGAGATGATGAAGGTTCTATATGACAATTACTTGGAATGGAAGAGACCGATTCTAGGTGAATCTTCAAAGGCCAAAAGTGAAGAAGGAGAGGATCCTCCTAAAACTCCTCCTTCACCTCCTTCTTCTCCATCAACTTCTTCTTCTTCCAGTTCAAGTTCCAAATCCACCGCAAGAAAACATTCCCATAAACATAAATAGGTTATGCCTTTACTTAATATTGATGTGAAGTTTGAACTACCCATGTGTGATGGTGAATTCAATGCACAAATACTTGATAATTGGGTCAGACAGATGGAAGTTTATTGCAATGTGAAACAAATCAAGGATGAGGCAACTCGAATCAAACTTGCCTCACTTCGACTTGCAGGAAAAGCACTCATCTGGTGGAAAAGAAAGTTGAAAAATGGCACACAACAAGTGGGTAATGTATTTCCATCATGGCAAGGTTTTGTTTCTGCACTTAGAAAACAATTTTATCCTTTGGGTTATAAAGAGAAATATTTAATTGAATGGAAAGGTCTTAAACTAAGAAAGGGACAAACAATGCAAGATTACACAGATGAATTCTGTAAGATGGCATTAATGTTAGACATTCCATTACATACCCAAGAAACTCTTATGAAGTATATAGGAGGCTTACCTGCACATATTCATAACACTGTATTTATGTTTGGACCTACTAATCTCGATGAGGTTTTTGTTCAAGAAACATACATTGAGGCAGGAAAAACAAGAGTTGGTGTATCAAGGGAATCGTCTTCGAGAAAAGAGGACAAAAGGAAGTGGAATGGAAAGAAGGAAAATTTAGTGGGAAGAAAGGAAAAGAAGCTCTCTTGAAAGCATTGCAAGAAAGAAGGGCATGATCATGACCATTGTTGGCAATTACATTCCGAGAAGAGATCGAAGTGGTTCAAAGATAGTAAAGGGAGGAAAATAGTTGCAGTAGCATCAAGGCCAACAAACTTGGGATCAGATTCGAGTGATGAATCTAAAATCACAACGGTTGGTTTGGCAGGGAAAATTGGTGATGGATTTGATTCTAGAAGTAAATTTTTTCACATAAGGATCATAATGAGACATACTAAGGTCGACACATTGATATATAGTGGATCTCAATCTAACTTGATTTCAGAGGAA
Organism: Picea glauca; assembly: GCA_000966675.3. Lineage (NCBI taxonomy): Eukaryota > Viridiplantae > Streptophyta > Pinopsida > Pinales > Pinaceae > Picea > Picea glauca. The sequence goes on from JZKD02S0269638.1 coordinate 314,032, forward strand.
GTGGTTAAACAATTGGGATTAAACACTTAGATGCATCATAAGCCTTACTCACTTAAATGGATAAACAACAACCATAAATTGCACATAACAAAGAAATGCACTTTAAAGTTTGCAATTTCATCTAAGTTTGTGGATGAGGTAACGTGTGATGTGTTGCCACTCAATGAATGTGGAATGGTCTTAGGAAGTACTTATTTGTATGATCACAAAGAAATATTCTACAGGGAACAAAATCAATATCACTTAATCAAAGCAAGAAAATAATATGTTGTACATGCTCATCACTTAAAAGCAAATCAATCTCTTCAAACAATGGAACAATTAAGGAAGGCATATCATGCAAGAAACACACCTATAATTGTGCCAAATCAAGCAATTGATCTTAAGCAAGAACATGAGATGATTGTACGATGGAAGTTAAATCATACTTTGCTTCAAGATAAGCTAATGTTGTGCAAGTATTACAAACATATTAGCTCATTTGAGTCATATTTCTGATTTTATCATTAGTAATGTTGTCAATCTAGATGATAGTGGCTTCAGTAAGATGTGACAAAGTACAAGTGGCTAACAATGTGCTGTCAGTTATCTTGATGAGACAGGTGCATAGGATAGAGTTTAAAGACAGAGAGCAAGTGGGGTGGCCTATCTCGTACTTGATGATTGGTTAGTATCATTTTGAAGGACCAAAAGGTCTTAGTGGGGAGGCATGATCCAAAATGAATCCAAGAACCAAAATGGGTCCAGGAAGGCCTAAAAATAAAAGTGCTCATAATCGCTTCAAAACAGACGTGTGTGTAGGCCTCGTAGTTACAAACCCAATGCAACTTGAACAGGCTTAAATAGACACCGTATACGAAATATATCTCATTCTATTTGTTTTTTCAAATAGGCAAAAAGTCAAACTCGTCAAAGTTAACACTAATGTCAGCAGGTACGACAGGTGACATCATGATGACATCATCATGCTAATGTGGCATCATTCGGAGGTGACACATGGTAGGTGATGTGGTCGTACGGATGGACACATGGAAGGTGACCGTACAGTATGGCCTGACACATGGTAGGTGACTGGGTGGTACGGACTGACATGTGTCAGGCAGGTGGAATATGACTGTACAGGTCGTACGGTGAAGTGGCAGAGAGTTGGCATGCTGACATGGGTAGGTGTTGATGTGGGTGAATCACATTTCGACATGCGTCATTTCTGGTTGGTGAATGGCATGGTGCCACGTGGCACCCCTCCATTGGTGGTTATGGAAAACAAATTACGGAACGCACCGGAGTCGAACCCGTGACCATCGGTCCAAGTGGAACGATTTGGCACAGCTGGGCTACCAGCCCGCCCACAGTGGTTCTTGTTAACCATAGTCACAATGTAATATTTGAATGTGAATGGTGTTTAGTTTGGCGGAGTAAAGGGTTGGGGCCTAGCCCTAGCCCCCAGCGCATCATCATATAACCTTCCCACATGACCTTTGCAATATCCATTTGGTGCACCCTCTGTTACCAACACTTACCCTGATGCAAACGTTACCACATGACCGTTCCATAAGACCCATGACCCACTCCTTTATGCTTAGCGTGAATGTGTGGGGTTAGCGCCCGGTCGGTCAAGCTAGCCCTCTAACCAAGGTGTGTGACCAACGCCAGAAAACAGGGGCCTATCAGCTAGAATGGACACGTGGAGCTTGGGGGAGCAACCATATGGCCAAGCGCATGTGACCAAGACCCAGAACCGGAGGGGCCAGTGCGCCAGCACCAACCCAGGGCCACATGGAGGGCTCACACATGACCAAGAGACCGGGAATTTGGGGGTTGCACCCTATTTGGCCCAAAAGTGGGTTTTTAAACTTTATTATATGATTTTAATTGATTTTTCAGTCATTTTTGAGAGATTTTGGCCATTATTGGAGGATTTGGAGCTCTTTTTGAGGCCATATCTTGGGGGGGAGTTGGGATTTTGTTTCCAACTTCAAGCCTATATAAACCAGAGGTTCTTGGTAGCCTTGGAGGGGCTCAGAATAGGGAAATGTTGAAGAATTGTAAAGACAAAGTCATTTTTATGTAGGGAAGCCATTAAGGAGAGCAACTTTGCGGGCCATTTATGGGAGCTTCGTTCATCCATTTCAGTGTCGTCAGTTGTGTTGGGTTCTTAAGATCTAGAAGAACATAGAAAGATCATTTTGTAATCCTTTTGGCACTTTTATGATGTACTTTTTAAGCTTTGAAGAGAAATAAGAAAGCCTCACCCACTGAGATAAAGGCCCAGAGACATAGGCGAGATTGTCGAACTTCGTTAACAACTTTGATGTTATGGTTTGATGTTTCTTTGTGCGTATTTCTAGATTTTCATACCTCATTATGTTTGTTGCGTTACATCATTAATTCTTCCTCTTTCATCAATTTCCTAAATGGTTAATGAACTCATGTTTTTAAAACTCAACCATAGTCTTTAAAAGATCTTTTCGGATCACTCTTGGAGATATTACACACTCACCTAGGTAATTATTTTCCTAAACTTGATATTCCAATGTTGAGGGCACTTACTAGATGAGAATATTCTCTCTTGAGAATATTCTCATAGAAATTAGGGTGCTTCCTACAAAATGGGGTGTCTTCCCTCTTCAGTTCAGATTCAATTACACCTCAGTTAGACTAGTGGAAGTCACTCATGCATGGAAACCTCAGTTTTGTCACCAGTAGTTTCATGTTCACTTCGGTTTCCTCACAAAGAGTGTGCATATCTCATGCATGTATCCAAGATGGTGCATATCTTGTGATTTCATTTGTTTCTTTTAGTTCCACAGGTGTGACTCAGTTAACTAATGATTACATGGATCAATTAACTAGGACTAGGTGGCAGATTACTTTGGTTTCTATCAGTGAGTGTCTAGATATCTCTAGATCACTACTATGTATACTTCACTTAGCCATGTAGAGTATATCATGTGTATTTTACCATTTTACTCATTACTTAATACATTTTTTTCATTTCTAATGTCTTCTCTTCTCTCTCGCAATCTTTGTGTGTTCATTTTCTACTAGCTAGGTTCACTGTGACAACTTCACATGGTATCAGAGCCTTGATTTATAGGAGAAAGTGCATAAAAATTTCTATTTGCAAGTACAGGAGGAAGATGTGGTTAGAAAATATGGATTACTCACCGAAAATACTTCTCACGCCTAATAACTACTTCGAGTGGAAGCTAAAATTTTGCATCAAATCAGATGTAGAGGCATGTACCGGATTACTATGGAGACATAGATTGAGCCAACTTCTGATGTCGAGAAGAATAGGTATCTCAACCTCATGGATGATTCCTACGACCTCCTCTATGTTTCTATGTCCCATGAGCTTTTGTTTCACATTGAAGCTTGTACCAGACCAAATGATATTTGTACAAAGTTGGAGGATCTCTTTGTAAAACAAGATGAAATGAGAGGCCATATGCTCAAGGTCGAGCTGAATTCCTTAGATAAGAGGAATTTTGATAACATATAGGACTTATTTATTAAGTTCAATTCCCTCCTCCTTCATATAAATGGATGCAGTGTTTACAAATCAACTCAAGAAACCTTTTTTATCCTTTCTATTTTGGAAAAAAGTGGTCCAGATTATGTTGTTTTTGTCTCATCTTTCCATACAAACAGATTCACTTCAGGATCAACCTGGATAATGTCAAAATTAGTTCAGTTTATGGTATTCCCCATGCATGATCAATACAATATCATCAATATGGGGATAATCGAGGGATCCAATGTGCATGCACTTTTTATGCATGAAATAAGTAGTGCATGCAATCTGAAGACCAAGAAAAAAGGAAAGGGAAAGGCACATGCAGATTCAAAGAAGGAAGGGTACTCCAAACCCTTTGATGATTCCTTGGGATCCAAAGGTGGAAAAGGAAAGAAAGGGAAGACTAAATTCAGTTACTACAATTGTGGTTATCATCCCGAGTCCACATGAAAGAACACACAGATTGATATGAAGGCGTAGATTCTTCAAAAGAACAACCTTGGGGATCAAATTCCTGAAACTATAAAAAAGAAGGCAGAATATCAAGCCAAACGAGGTAAATATCATGAATTGATTGCCATTAACTCTTCTCTTGATGCATGGATCTTAGGTTTAGGTGCATCCCACCATATGGAAACAACAAATAATGTTTTATCGTATATTTCTGCATGCAGGGGATCTCCCATCATCATGGGAGATGATACCCCAGTTGACATCGTTGGCCAAGGGAGAATAGAAATCCCACATGGAATTTTTGAGATCATCTTTCATGTTCCAATACTCTCTGTGAATATACTTTTCATTTATCAGATAATGCATATGGTACAGGAAAAAGGGTGGAATTCACACATAATTTCATAACCATATCTCGTATGCATGATAACTTCACGATTGTTGTTGGTGAGGTAAACCACCAGTATTGTTTGTATACTTTCAGTAAGTTCATTATTAAATCTTATTTTTCTTTACTATTGACATATGTTGATGATACTAGTAGAAAATGGAATGAGATATTTGGTCATCAATACTTCAAATACATGCGAAAATTATGCAAACAAGAAATGGTCACTAGCTTTCCCAACATACATTTTTCCATAGGAGTTTATCAAGGATGCGTTCTTGGAAAACATCCCCAGGAGAATTTTGAGAAAGGGAAGGCCTGGAGGGCCTCCTATCCTTTGGATCTCATCCATATTTATTTGATGGGACCCTTTTGTTGACTCATAAAATCGCCAACTAAGACACCAAGCCTGCAAATTATT
>JZKD02S0269650.1:0-10847 GCA_000966675.3 Picea glauca
TTTGGACATCACTAACCTCCTATGCACAATGCTCAATCCTCTTTTGGTGCGGATCTCACCTTCCATGAACTGGTAAACATCCTTGAGAAAACGCATCCACCCCTTGTCTTGCATTCACATGGATCCTAGATCACAAACACTACGGATGGTCATGATCTAGAGTCCATCAAAATTGTTTTGGATGTCACCTACAACTTCTTTCAACCTTACAAACATGACAAGCCTTTTCCTGACACCTCTGAAATGCATTTCCTTGACAGTGCTCCTCTTGTTTTGAGATTCACCCCCATTCTTTCCATCTGCATATTGTGCATATGGTGCTCGCGGTTACCTCTAAACAAACAAATAGATCTCTAATTTCACATGATCAACCACTGCAACTTGAGGCCGAAAGACTTCTAAAACAATGTGCACACTCACACGCATGCAAGAACGATTTGAGCTTTGTATACAATCCACCACCTAAAGGTAGTTGTATTTATAACATTACCTCTGTATCCCAACTCACTCTACTTGCTATAATTAATTATTATATATTTTATGTGTTGCATGTATGCTTCTCTCTTCCCCATGACAAGCAATGTATTATCTGTGGAGGTCTGTGTTTGGGAAGAAGGAGATTTGTGAATGAAAATGAAATTGATTCCTTTTGCATCTTTTAGATGGACATTGAAATGACACAATAGAGAATGAGGAGAAAAGGAATGTTGAAACGAAGGAAATTAGAACATGCAATGACGCCTAGCAAACCTCATTCATTGGCTTCCTTGATCGACTCACTAGTGGCCACCGACACTAAGCCCGTGGTCAGAATTCTACACACCACTTGCAAATTAAGCAATCAACAACAACTTGCCATAACGCTAGGGTGTTGAATGACTTTTACTCATGTCATTTTGCAATTTGTCCATCCGCGATTCTCTTTGGCACTCCTTTCCCCATTGTTGATTGCATGCTAGTTTTAGTCATTATGGAGGGACAATGATTTTGGCCCTTATTTCAAATCTAATTGCTTCCGCGTCCCTTGAATTTGTAAACCAAAATGACGATGGGCTCTGTTTTTTTCTTTAACCATAGTTAGATGATGTGAATTATACTTTTTCTATCTAATTGTAGAAGCTCACTACATCCTTTTTTGTTGGATGAGGAATCTTTTCACATTATATAATCCCATCCTTCTATCAAACGCAGAACTAGTAGTGTTTGAGAGATCAATGAGCAATGCCTCGAAGATCAACTAGCAGTACTTATCAAAAGCGGGCATTGGCACTGGTATTAGATGGAAGGGATATTGCAATAGTCCATAATAAGATCACTATTGAATCAAGTCAAGTAGAAGCAAAAGTAGAGGATCATATTCTATTTCCATTCATTGTTTTAATTTCCCCCGCCTTTTGTGCATTCCCTTGCCTCCTCCTTTGCTTAAGAGTGCATGTGTTGTGGTCTAGTCTATATGTTTGGAGTTCAATGTTATGTGTTGTTATGCCTATATTGCTTTGGTCTATATGAGTCTAGTTTGCTTGTTTGTGTCATCTATTTGGTGTGTATGTGTTCCCTTTAATGGCACCAAGAGGTGGAGGCAAGCATCACATCAATTTTCGAGTTAGCAAATGCCTACAAGGATTCAATCGTAGCTAAATGAGGTATTGTCGTCCTTGTTTCTAGTAAAATTTATGTTAAATCTCTTTGTATCTCTCCTCTTTTCTTTCTTTTTTTATTTTAGATTACAAATTAGATTAGAGCAAGGAGTGAGATCTGCAAAAATTAATTTGATTTTAATAATGTCGTACACCAACTAGGTGAGGTGATATGCACCCACATCCTCATCCCCGATTTTGGTAAATTTATGTTTAGTCTCTTTGTACCTATCTTCTTTTCTTGTTATTTAGATAAAATATAAAATAATGTATTAGTGAATGAGATCTAAGGTCTTCTTTTCTTTTCATATGATAGAAATCGTCTAATGAAGATGTGAGGACTAGCTGCCCCCAATCTTAAAATCATTTAGAATAGGATAATAGTGCACTCGACTTAAAAAAAATGCACACCATTTATTTTAGTAGCTATTATTGAAGGAAGATGTTTTTTGGCTCCTATTTCCTATCTATTTGGATGAGTAAAACAGGGTTACTTGGATTATGTTTATGCTTTAACCATAGTTCGATGATGCGGATTGTGTTTTTTTTTATCTAAATGTAAAAGTCACTACATCCTCCTTCGTTGGATGAGGAATCTTTTCATATTGTGAAATCCCATCCCTCCATCAAAAGCAACATTGGCACTCTCTGAGAGATCAATTGGCAGTGGTTATCGAGCGTATGAATTGGTATTAGCATTGGATGGAAGGGATGAAACAATCTAGAATAACATGACTTCCATATCTTTCCTACTGGATTCTATTGTGGGTGCTTCTAGCCTCCTATGCACATTGCTCAAGCCTCTTTCAATGTGGATCTTATGTTGCATGAACCAATAAAGATCCTTGAGCAAAAGTATTGACCCCTTCTCTCACATTCTCATGGATCTTGGATCATAAACATCGTGGATGGTCACGATTTAGAGTCCATCAAAATGGTTTTGGATAACACCTACAACAGTGTTCAACCTTACAGAAACAATAGGCCCCATGGCAGCCTCCTTTGCAGTGTAAAAAGTGTCAAGCCAGGCTCTCGTCTTCTTTAAGGGGTCTCTAATCTATGTGCCAAATTCCCCCCCACGACCTTTTCTCGACACCTTTAAAATGCATTTGCTTGACAATCTTCAAGCTTCACAATTTGCATGACCATGGTGCTCAATGTTCCCTCTTCACAAACAAACAGAGCTCACATTTCATTTAATCAACTCCTACGACCAGCCCAAAAGACTTCTGAAACAGTGTGCGTTCCCACACACACATAAGAATGATCCTAGCTCTATCTACAATGCACTACCTCAAGGTGGTTGTATTTATAGTGTTTCATTTGTACCCCCATGCACACTACTTGCCATAATTATTTTATTATTATGCATGGCATGTAAGCTTCTCTTTTTTCCACAACAAGCCATATGTTATTTGTGGAGGTCCATGGAAGTGGTGTTCATGGAGGAGGAGATTTGTGTTGAAGCTTATGTTACGATTTTGGAAAATAATTAATTTGAAAATAAATTTTTGATTCTTCAACATTATGTCATGTACCTCCTATAGAAAAACATATATAATTGAATTACTTCAATTCCTCCCATCTGCACCAATAGGGAATTAGACATCACTACTCTTTAAAGATAGTCAACGCTTTATACTCTATATACTTGGATTTCCATAGAATCTCCATTGACAATTATTCAATTTTATGACAACATTTTTTTTTGTGACAGAATAGTGATGCGATCTATATGCCAAATGCCTCTCTTCCAAACTTCTAAATGCTCAATGTAATTTATATGTTCAGGTTTTCTTTTTTCAATCTAACATAAAAATGATACTTCAAAAATGGGTTTGTTTTTTGTTTGTCATGGACCATATCATGCTTGACAATTGTCTCTATAGATTCTAAAGCAACGGTTCTTAATTCGATAAATTCTCAAACTGCTTAGGAATCATTGTAACCTCCACAATGTTCTCCTTGGCAACTCCAATGTGTAGTGCACGATTATTGAGAATCCTCCTATAAGCCAATCTTCTTGCATAAAGAGGCAACGAAGAAGTGAAAATATGACTTTTGAGGCATAATCACAACTTGTTGAGACTTCTGAAGTTTCTCTATCCTTACTCTCATAAACCCTTTGATTGTTGGGCTTGTAATCTCTCAAATTGATCTACAAGTTGAAAAAGAAGACAATGTACCTCACTTTCTTTCCAAATGATTCTTTCTATGTTGCAACCCACTCATGCTTCTCAAATAACCTATCAACTTTTGAAGACCACTTTTTTTCTAACTCTAGACATTTGATCTCATTATTCAATTCCTTTCTTTTGATATGTATCTACATCTCTCAACAAATCTCCGTTGAAGCTTTTGTTAACGAAAGATGGATCACCAATTACTTTATCTATGACCATTCCTAATTTAAGCATAGAGCCGATGTTGGCAAAGGAAGACCTATCCAAGTGATTTATATTCGTAAGAAGCTGGGTTTCCAAATGTAATTAAAACAATAGAAGAATATTGTTGATCGAGGAGATCCAACTTTGCATTATTTATACCATTGTAATGGTGATGAGAGTATCGAGTACCCCAGTGATTAACAATTTCCCTATGCTTCGGGATCTATTAGAAAATTGATCGAGGAGATCCAACTTTGCATTATTTATACCATTGTAATGGTGATGAGAGTATCGAGTACCCCAGTGATTAACAATTTCCCTATGCTTCGGGATCTATTAGAAAAACCACTTTTGGAGAATCCCATTCAAATCTAGCATACTTGCTTCCATGTAGGCCTTGGGAATTTCTCATTTAACCTATTTACCTATGCATTGCTTCCCCTATCGGGCTTGTGATTGCTTATTTGAAAGCATTTCTCTATAGAGGAAATCTCAGATTTTAGTTGAAAGTGATGCTAGCAACTCACATAGCTACTCTATGCATCCAAATCGATACATCATAGCGAGGGGATTGGACACATGGCTCCATGGAGGATTTCCAATGGCCATCTCTAGAACATTGCAGATGAGAGACCACATATTGAAAGAAAAACCCAACTCCACTTGGTTCACAACCTTTGGAGACATCCACTCAGGGTTCCCTCTCAATTGCAAGACCTCTAGACTTCTCATCACCAAACCCCACTTGGCAAAGAAAAATTCAACAAGATTCACACCATCATTTTACACAATCCCCTTGCTATGAAGGTAATCACTCTTGCCACATGTGTAGGCACTAACCACATATTTTTCCAATTCTCCAATCTATAGTGACACATTAGCAGTGGTTTTCTTTGCTTTCTTTAATGTGCATTTTTATTCAATTCTTACTTTGGCATCAAGAGAGATAATCGTTCTTACTTGGTACATACACCTAAAAATTCTCCGATGAAATTAAATGAACACCGAAAGTGTGATGATAGTCCCCTGCATAATACTTGAAGATTTGCATTTCAAAGATATGGAACACGTGGGTGAAGATCATTTGATACCTTGGGTGAGAGAAATGGGAAACAAATTGCATGGTTACCAAATTTCATAACAAAAGCCTGGTGTTCCTCCCTAGACCCTTTGCACTAAACCAATCATGTTCCTCTTTAAGAGCATATTGTATGGATTGAGCAATACTTAGAAATCATTGTATGTTGTCCCCTTTACTACTTTCGGATTCCTTAGCCAGATTGATATTCATTCTAATGCATTGTCCCCCAATTGACCACTCTTTGGCCTTTGGATGGTGTGACAATCATTGTGCACATGTATCATGATTTATAACCTAATATACGCAACATTGTCAATAAAATAAATGTAACAAATTAAGGGCCTTGTAAAAATTTCATATCTTTGTCTTCTCCCTATTCCTAGACAATCACTAGATGCATTGTTCATTTATACCATCTTATGTTTCTTTATGATCTTATCCATGTCAAAATTTGGAAACATGGCTTCGTGAAGGATTGCCAACGACCATCTCCAGAACGATGCGAACGAGAGACCAAATATCAGAAGCAAACTCGAGCTCCACTTGGTCCACCATCTCTAGGGACTTCCATTGAAGTATCCCCCTCAATTGCAAGGCCTCTAGGCCCTTCTCTTCATCACCAAACCCCTCTTGCAAGAGCCCAATTCAACAAGCTTCACACCAACATTTTGCACAATGCCTTCACTATGAAGGTAATTGATCTTGCCAATGCTTGTAGGCCTTGATCATGGATTCGTTCAATTGTCCAATCCATACTGACACATTGGCAATGCTTTTCTTTTCTTTTGACGAAATTAGATGAACATTAAAAGTGCAATGGAATCATTGTGCATAACTCCCAGAGAACTGCATTTTCGAGACATGGAATAAAAAATAATATGATTAGATGGATTTGAGATGATTAGGGTGAAGGTTATCATTTGACACCACGAGTGACAAAAATGGGAAATAAATTGCATGGTTACCAAATTTCAAAATAGAAGCCTCATGTTCCTCCTTTGACCCTATACACTAAACCTCAGGTTCCTCCTTGAACCCTATGCACTAAATCAAGCCTCATGTTCCTCCTTGAACCATATGCACTAAACCAAGCCTTATGTTCCTCTTTAAGGGCATATTGTATGAATGGAGCAATGTCTTGTAAATATTTCAATTGTAGGGATTCAACATCACTATTGTAGGGATAAGGGTAATCATAATGGGGTTTGTTTTCTAAGAAAGAAGAGCTTGGGGCAAATTATAAGAAATGACCCAAAGAATGATGATATGGATAGCCTGTGTCAATGTAAGGAGTATCATCCCCTTGTAATTCCTCATACATTACTAAAGAGCATTATGTCAAATGAGGAAAGTAAATTTACTATTTCACGGGGAATAAGTTTTCATGGTAATAATATGATTCTTTACTATTTTCATTTTTAATTTAGATACAGAAGAAAATATTGTCCATGTGTTATAGTCAAACTTGTTTTACCAACATTGGTGCACTCTCTCTCTCTCACGTTCTCATCCTTATTATGTTATGTAGGGAATAGTCATTTTTTATGACAAACTAAGCATTGCGTTCATTCATTTGTCTTGCAAGAGACCCACAATGAAGATGACGAAACTAAATGCAATGTAGATTTCCACTTTTGTGTGGATGATAGATGATCCATGATGCAAATGCCAATTATATGAATTTCCCAAACATGTATATAGGTAGTGATTCATGGTTGAATGGGTTCCTTATTCAATTAGCAACAATAGTTAAGCACATACATATGTTGGATTAATATCTTATTGTAGTTGTCAATTTTGTGTGGCTCTCCCTTCCATGGGATATGCATGGTTTCATTTTTGCTATACAATTGCATATATATATATATATATATATATATATATATATATAGATCTAGTTGACGAAAACATCAAGTATGCAGTGTTGAAATCTTGCATGAGATTTGAAAACTTAACCTTAACCTCTTCACTCGGAACAAACCATACTTCCAAATGATCATTGAAATTAACACAACCTAGCATCCCTTGCTTTCCAATCTTGTTTTGTTGAAAAATAATGTTTCTCCCCCATGGCCTCTTTCAATTTCTCCCCTTTTCTCCTCAATATTTTCTCCAGTATCTCACATCACAACCCATCCTCAAACGGTTCTACAATCAATGACAAGAATACTTCGTTGTCCCACCTTGACACTATGCATAGCCTCCAAACTCTTCTCTCTTTACTTGAATTCCCAAATCCAACACCCTTTGCAAAAATTTCATCAGACCCTCTGCGTGATCTTGAACTTCCTCTATGTTACACCTCACATAACTTTCTTGTTTTCCCTCCTAGAAGAATTACCCAACCCAACTTTAACAATAACCTTTCCACTTTTTCACTCCATTTACAAAACCTAACTCCGCTCATGTTGTTAACCTCTCAAACTTACAATTTGGCAGTGCTACCTTAGCCTTTTAGAAAACAACTTGAATTATAACATAGTTTCTTCACTGTATTTTTTATAAAGATGCTTTTAATAAAATTGAATTTTCCATTTGTTTCATTGCCACTAGTGACGTTGAAGAATTCACCAATATTTCAATTGTATCATTTGATTGGCAAAACCTTCCAAGTTGAACTTAACCAAAGAAGAATTTGAAGCCCTCATTCGTCTCAAGAACTATCCTAACATTATCATTCTGAAAGTCCCCACAAGTAATGGCATGACTATCATGAACACCAATGACTACAATTCCAAAATTAAAGAACTCCTTTTGTATAGAATCATATCTCTCTATGAAACAAACATCTTTCATGCAAATTCCACTTCAAACAATGATACTATTGAACACAAAAGCCTAGCTACTTCAATATCCTCTTGATATCCAATCAAAGGGAGTGCAAATTTTGCACTTCCATGATTGGATATGGACCCACAGTGTGGTTTTGTAAGAAACAAAAGAATGTTTCCCTATCAATCACAAAGGTTGAATACCAAGGTTAATGATTGTGTGGATTACAACCTAATGTGCGAGATGATATTTTATTTTCAAGAGTCAACTGTAGTGTATTGTGATAATCGAATTACAATACAAGTAGTTGATAACTCTATTGTTCATAGTGAGATGAAGCATGTGGATCCTCATGTCTATTATTTAAGACAATTGGTACAATAGGCCCAACAATTTAGTAATTACCTATTAAGTTTTTGTAGGAATGGTGCACAGTTCAATTTTGTTCAAAAGAATAAATGTAACCATTTTTCAAAGATTGTCTTTTTTAAGTAGTAGCCTTTTTGTTTGTTGTATATTCACTTCCACATTTTTTTTCCATGCACCCACCTTCATCACAATTATTGTTTAGATATCTTTCACTTCTATTGGTTGTGATGTAATCTCTTTGACCTTTGAGTTATCAAGGACTTTTACAAGATCATTATATTAGGTAACTCAAACATTTCCTAATTGGATTGAGAGAGTCACGACATCAACCTTCAACCTCTTCACTGCATCTAATTCTTATTCAATTTCCAACTTATGCATTTTCTCTTCTTCATTACATACAATGATCACAAGTTATAAGAAAATTAAACAAAGGTTAGTGACAAAAACAAATCGACTCTCTCTCTCTCTCTCTCTCTCTCTCTCTCACACACACACACACACTAGAGTTAGGCATAATTCTCTCAATCTTTATCAATTTTCTCCATGTCCATATTATCAATGTTCATACTTGTTTTCTCTTATTATTACAACTTTGAGTTTTGCAATTTTTCAGTGTGTTATTTCACACAAATGATATTTATTGTTTTCTTATACATTGTGTGCAATGTAACTATAACAAGTGGTTATGTTTATTTTCATTTTAGTTAAAGTACATGCTCCAACTACAACCATTATGGAGGAACTCTCTTTTAAGCGAAGTCTGGGTATGAAGGATTTTTCAATCATCAAATTCGATTAGTCACTCACTTAAATATTTAGTTTAATTTATGCATTTTTTGTTACATTATATAAACAACAAACATTGCTCAAGGAAATTCACACATTTCAAAGTATTCGAAATTCACAAACATACAAAACATTACGCACCAAATTTTAATCGTTCAACCAAAAATTGTAAATACATAAACAAACAAGTATAATGTAACCACCAATTATTACTAAATAAAACACACACAAACTCGCACACATTTCAAAGTATAGTCATGAATACACATCAAATTTTGATCAATACACATACAAAAATTGCAAATACATAAACATACAAATCAATGTCATACACATTTATTGTAAATACCCAAACATATTAATGAAACCCAAACAATCACTAATACACATCAACAGAAAATATTGAATATTGCACATCAAATTTTGATCATTGAAAACTCACACATTCAAAAGTACAAATCAATATGGTGTATACATTCATTTTAAATATTCAAACACATTAATGAAACTCAAACAACATTCTTATACACAATCATATACAAACATGCATTAAGTAAACATTGAGTATTGTTAAATAAACACATACATTTCGCATTCATTGTAAATACACAAACATTTAAATGAAACTCAAACAACAAACATTGTTCAAGGAAATTCACGCATTTCAAAATATTGGAAATTCATGCACATACAAAACATTATGTACCAAATTTTGATCAATGCTCAACCAAAAATTGTAAATACATAAACATACAAGAATAATGTAAACACCAATTATTACTTAATGAAACACACATTCTAAAGCATATATCAACATGTCATACACATTCATTGCAAACACAATCATATAAATGGAACTCGAACAACAAACACTTATATACACAATCATGAATACACATTAAATGTTTATCAATACACAAGCAAAAATTGCACACATTTCAAAGTATACAGTCATGAATACACATCAAATTTTGATCAATACACATGCAAAAATTGCAAATACATAAACATACAAATATATAGTACACATCAATGTCATACACATTTATTGTAAATACCCAAACATATAATGAAACTCAAACAATCATGAATACACATCAACAAAAAATATTGAATATTGCACATCAAATTTTGATCATTGAAAACTCACACATTTAAAAGTACAAATCAATATGGCATACACATTCATTTTAAATATTCAAACACATTAATGAAACTCAAACAACATTCTTATACACATTTCAAAGCATATATCAACATGTCATACACTTTCATTGTAAACACAATCATATAAATGAAACTCGAATAACAAACATTTATATACACAATCATGAATATACATTAAATTACTTACACACATTTCAAAGTATACAGTCATGAGTACACATCAAATTTTGATCAATACACATGCAAAAATTGCAAATACATAAACATACAAATATATAGTAAACACAAAACATTGCAAAATGAAATACACACATTTCAAAAACATATATTAACACATCATATACATTCATTGTAAATACACAAACACAAATAAAACCCAAACAACCAATATCCATATGCACAATCATGAACACATCAAACTTTGATTATTACAAACAAAAAGTATTGAAAATTCATTCATACAAACATTATACATCAAATTTTGATCATTACACAAACAACAAATGCAAACATACAAACATGTCATACAATTTCATTGTAAACACAATCATATAAATGAAACTCGAATAACAAACATTTATATACACAATCATGAATATACATTAAATTACTTGCACACATTTCAAAGTATACAGTCACGAGTAC
>JZKD02S0269672.1:0-13269 GCA_000966675.3 Picea glauca
TGCGAGACTCATTGACTGCATAGGCACTTACCAGATTGAATACGAAGGCTGAAGAGTACCAAAGAGTACCAAGTCATCAGTTATCTGCACACTTTCTTGGGACAAGCAAGGAATTGGGTGTGGGGGAGATGCAGAGGGGGATTCTTGGGCCCTAATAGTCATCACATATATGTTATTAGATATTAGACTACATGATGATATGTAATCAAGCAAGAATATATGTAATAAGTGGATAAAGATAAGTAAGTGTTTGTAACAAGTGGTAAATGTAACTAAACAAATGATTAGTTGGAGTGGGTACAACCGCTCCAACCATTTACCTATTGTATAAATAACCCTAAAGATGGAATACAAACTTGGAATGGAATTCCTTCCCCACATGTATCTCCTTCTTTCTTGGGATGTGTGTGTTCTTGATGTGTGTTCCAATGTAGTCTCTCTTGCATGCTTGCCTCAAGTGCTTGGACTACAAAACTTTGGACAAGAAATTGTACAGTATACCCAAGGTAGTCCCACCTAGTGTCATTTCCTTGATCTTTGCCGAGCAATGCAGGAAGGTCATCTCTCAGACCTGGAAGTTTGTATTCTTCGTGATTCGCTCTTAGAGTGAGTGAAAGATTGCAACCACATCCATGGCCTCCGCGACCAACCTCTCCACTCAGTAGAAGCAAGTGGATAATGTTGTGGAAGAATACAAAGACATCTTCTCCTCACCTAGGGGTACCTCTGCATTGTCAGGTCAAGCATTCCATCGATCTGACCCTTGACGCACTGCTACCCAATGGGCTAGCCTATCATCGTTCACTGTTAGAAAATGAGGAGGTCAAGCGTCATATCCAAGAACTGCTCCAAATGGGGCACTTCTGACTCAACTCATCACCTTGTGGAATCTCAATTGTGCTTGTGCAGAAGAAAGACTAGACCTGGCGACTCTGCATTGATTATCGAGCCCTAAATAAAATCATAGTCAAGAACCGGTACCTGATTCCCCGAATCGACGATCTCCTTGATCAGCTCAAGGGGACCAAATACTTCAATAAGATTGATTTGAAGTCTGGCTACCATCAGGTCCCAATAGAGCATACAGATGTATGGAATATTTACTTCAAGTCAAAAGAAGGTCGTTTTGAATGGTTGATCATGCCTTTTGGTTTGAAAAAATCCCCAACAACTTTCATGAGGTTGATGGACGGTATCTTGCGGCCTTTCACCAATTATTTTGTAGCGATGTATCTGGATGACATACTCATCTACAACAAGACTTGGGCGGAACATTTGTAGCATGTTCAGCAGATTTTGCACACTCTGCGACAACACAAGCTATATGCCAACTTGGAAAAATGCTCCTTCGACAATGTTAGAGCAAGATTTACCTCACCCTATGCAATCTTGCAGAGAGGGTCTTATTCCATTTCCCTATGCATACTTATCTTCCCTGTTACTAAAATCAAGAGACAAAAATACAAATTTTTCCACTTGTACGCATCTTGCACACTATACAACAAGTGTATACGCAAGCTGCTCCACTATAGCCTGCATACATCAAGATTTGTGCCATAAAATGAAAATGAAATGTCGGGTTTCCATGTCACGAGAGGAGATCTCTGATCCTTGGCCTTCCATATACTGGAAACGTTCCAACTCATCCCTTCAGTTCCATTTTGAAGACTATAAATGGGCCAATTCCGAGCTATGGAAAAGGAGAAAGAATTCAACTTTGAGAGCAAAGTTACTCTGGAGAAATTATTTACTTTATATTGAGTCTGCATCCCTTTGTCCTTTAAGTCTAAATACAGTGTTCATCCCCCAAGTTCTTCCCTTATTGATGGAGAACCTAATTGTCTCCCTTCTATGCGCTTGCCTTTGGTGGAGGATTGAAGTGGTGGAGGCCTAGCTAAAAAGAACTTGGTTTCTCGGTTTCGAACCATGCCGACACGAAAGTCTATAATATTTTCACTTCTTCTGATCATTTATTAATAGAAATACTCTCTTCCCATCCAATTGATATCTTGCAAATATATGAGTTATTATCCATGGGCATATTTGTTATGTATATTGATGGATTATGCTATCTAATGTGCTAACCTTTTATATCATCACCATATTCTTTCTTTGCTTGTTTGTTGAGAACTTGTTGCAGGTATATAGCTTTGGGTCAAAGTGTTGAATGATGGACATCATCAAACATCTAGACAAGGTAGGCATCTTTCTTATCTCACTTGCATATTAGTTTATATAGCATGTTGTTGGGATAGAGTTGATTTCTGTAGTCATTTCTGTCTGTTGTGGTTCACCCTAGCCATAGAGAGATTTTCCTCGTAACAGAATTGGTGACTATAATAGGGATTGAATCTTCTTTCTTAGGGTTTGAAGTACTTTTCTCCTTAGATTTCTCTCGTTTCTATTGTGGTTCTTGTCGTATCATTGCTTGACATCTTCTGTTCACTCTGGGACTGAGTTTTCAGCCTTTCTCCCTTGCCTGGCCTTGTTTTAAAGCATATACGCACATTTTGCCTTGACAGTCGCGTATACACGTGGGTTGTCTCACTGCAAGCTATGTGTATATGCTCTGTTTTCCTAACCAGTCGCGTACATCAGTTTTCCTTTCCTTTTTGCCTGGTCTGGTGTTTGTTGGGTGTGATTTGATGCTTGTTGAGCCTTCTTGGGTCTTTGTAGTGCCTGTTAAGTGCTTGTGGGATGACAGGAAACCCTCTTTTGGTTGAATTTTTGGGCGAAGTCTTTCTCTTCATCTTTTCATTTTTTATTATCCTTGTACATTGGGCTGGGTGTTTTGTTGCTTGGTATCATGCTTGAGTTATCTCATTTTTATACATAGTAGGACTATATATCAAGTTACTTTTTAGTCCATGCATTTTCAGTTTTGATATATTGAAAATACAAAAAAAATAGGCATTTTGCATTGTTTGGTATTTTTTGTCTTTTGAGTCCTTATCATTAGCTTAGTGCATATAGTGAAAGATTGCATTTTTACTTCTGAATTGCAGAGTTGAATTTGAAAATTACATCATTTTTAGAAGCATATCATTCATTGAAAGTTAAAGTTAGGACTTTACATTATTTTCATATTTACTTTTCTTGCAGAGTCATAACACCATGAGTTTCACTACCATACTTTTTTGAATAATCATGGCCATTAAAATCAACGCTATAATTTAAAATTAATTAGTCATGATTTTATTTTCTAGGGTGCACAAACTAGCCTTGGATTTAGTGCCTTGGAATAGGATTTTGCAAGTAAACTTCTCCAAGGCAATTAAATCAACATATGTGTCTGAGTTAGGGAGTGGATAAATCCATTGTATAATTGGTAAGATCAGGAGGCTCCTCTCACACTGGAGTTAATCGCGAGGTCGCACGAAGTTGGTTGAAGGGATATCCCCCAGATACCTTCGTAGCGTCAGAGATATTTATGGGGATGTTGTTAGTGCCCTTACCTCTGTGAGAGGCGGTGCTTTCAAGGTTTCAAGCTTCGCTACCATGCCCGTATGGTGGACCTGACTTGCAACTACTCGGTTGTGCATCGATCATACAATAGTTTATTAGTTGCTTGACTTAGGTGTCTCATAGGTTACTTGCAGGGGTTATGTTGCACGTACCCTAGGTCAGATAAGGGTCGGATAACACATAACCTTTATGGAGGATTACCTCTCCCGGGGGATCTGACCGATTGGTTGTTAAGCCCACAAGGGCCTTATAACTTATTTTGTTACCTCCAGTCTTTAGCAGGGAGTCTCAGGCCCCTCTTGGGCGAGACATAACTTCTTTAGGGAAGGGAGGCCACTCAGCCACTTTACCCCGTTTGCATGCATATTGGTCATTTTATCTTTGGTGTTCTCTTTGATTACTAGTTGGAATTAAGAGTTTATACTAAGTGCTCATTATTATGGATAATGGAGTCCCTTTGACTCCCTCATTTACTATTGCTTACCCCATGATGCCTACTCAGTTCATCGGGATGAATCCTCATGTTTCTTATAATAGTATGCATAACTTTGGTACTTAGTCCGCACCTTGGGTCTCTGGTCATTCTCCCGTTGATATGCCTTCACCCTTGCAATCCTCTCCCTGGTCCACTTATATGAATCTTAGCATTGGATCCGGGGGCACCATGGCCCCAATGCCTACGTCCTCGTTTTATATGATTCATGTCCCTCAACTATCTTTCACGACGGGAGGTTGGAACCTCCCCTCTTACAGATCCAGTCCTAGTTATGCTCCTCTAGAAGCCAATAATCAGATGGGTTCTTACTCTACTTACTACACCCCATCCATGTATCCTTCATTCACCATGTCAGTTCCTTCGAATACTTTTCCCATGATGGGTACTCATGTATCCCCGAGTGTTTCTTACGGGGAGAACCAATTTTACAGTTCAGGCTACCCTCTGTATGGAACTCCTTCATAAGGGGGTAAAATATATCCTCACTTGAATAGTCCTTATCATACTTCTGTCTCTTCGTAGACTTCAGTCATGATGCTCGTACACACCTCTTCGAATCAGTTAGGCAGAGGTTACTACCTCTCCGGACAGGGACAAGGGGTAAACCAAGATCCGTGCTGGCCTGCAATGTTTCAGAGTCAATCTTTCCCTGGACCTTGGAATCAAATGTCACAACTCACCACTAGTCCAGTCATTGTTAGTCATACTGGAGCTCCATCACCAACCTCTGCTAGTCATGTTGGAGATGGGTCAACTACTTCTACAAGTCCTATTGAAAATTCAAGCATGGTCCCTGCTAGTCATGTTGGGGGCACCACTTTAGTCACCACGAGTCTTATCAATGTCACATCTCTGACCTATGTACATCATGTAGGAGGTGATTCTCTCGCCTCTTCCTTCCTCATTGAGAGTATGTCACCAGCCATTGTGAACATCGTTGGGGGCATTGAGAAGCCTAGATGTCGCAGACGTAAGCCTAATTTCCTTTGCATGACTTGTGAAGGAGAACACCTTACTCGTCTATGTCCATCTACTACTGAGATACTAGAAGCATGGGGCTCACCTAAGAGCCCTTCAGAATCTGAGGCATCTGTGGTTTCCCCACATCCTGTCTCTCCTTTGATTGACACGACGGTAATTCCACCGTACTCCTCTCCTGACCTCACCCTCGTTGTCAAGGGTGATGTGTCCCTTATCCCTGTTACCATGCATCCTCTTCAACCCAGAGTTGAAGAAGTGGTTGTACCAGTACCATCTCTGGTCAATCCCGCTCTCCTTACAGAGGGTGATGCATCCTTCAACCATGTCATCAACATTTCCGCATCCTGCACCTTCTGAAAGAGAGAGATTCATTCTCTCTCCAAGTGCTCTCCCTCCAAGTCCTAAGGAAGTTCCTTTTGATTGGGATGGCCTTGTAGGGTATCCCATGCCCCCACCTATGCCTTTTCCTATCAAAGACATTATCCGGTCTATCACGGAGACTATATACTTCGTCAGTGCTTTATCCTCCTCGACTTGGAGAGCTTTGGGTTTTCCCAAGATTATGTTGGCTATTCGTAAGATGCTGACATTTCACAGAATTCTAGCACGGGAGCCTTCGCCTCCCCCGTGACTTGCTGCCTAGAATCTCCCAAATGATTCTAATTTAAGCTCTTTTTCGACTCGTCTAAAAAGAGAAAACATTGTTGAGTGATTTGTCCCTTTCACACTCGTTAAATTGGACTTGAAAGGTCATGAGTCCTAGTTAAGATCTTTTCTGACTCGTTATCAAAAAGTGAAAAGATCATCGAGTGAACTTGTCTTTTTCACACTCGTAAATTGGTTTTGAAAAGATGTCTATCTGGCACAATTTTATCCCTTTTTCACACCAAGTAGACTAAAAGACATAAAAAAGGAAATTTTTTGGCGTTAATTTGTGATTGCATATCATGCCCTTGCTTGTATTATTGAGCCTATAGTCGGTTCTCGCTTTGTGTTATAAACAGTTTGCCTCAGCAGTTTTGCATCCTCAACCAAACAGAGTCTTGTTTATATCCTTCGCAATTTGACACCCTATACCTAGGAGGGAACATTCTCTCGGGTGTCCATCTCCCGCATGCACTTTCCTACATTGAGCATAGGTATGTTCCCCTGCTGGAACTAGTTTTTCTTACTTGTGGCACTCATTTCCTCCTCTGTATCATAGCATTCATTTCTCTATGAAAAAACAAAAAAAGACGGGCGGGAAGGGAGTATTATCTTGTATCGGCAGCAATCGTGTCTCCTTTGAACAGAGCACAAATTTATTTGAGTCCATTCATCATCATAATTTTGGAATTAACATGGCCTTAGGAAGTTGAGCTCATTATAGAGTCTTCTCTACCGACTGGTTACTCTTTCAGTCCCTATAGATAATTTCATTGATGCCTCCTGCATGTCATGGTTTCATCATTGGGTCTATGCTGCCGGAGTCCTCCATATGTCTCATGCTCTTTTTCAAAGGAAGTCTATCAACCTGTGTTGGCCACTCCTCAGAACTCTTGACTTTGCATGTCAGCCATACCCCCAGTTTATCTCAGAATCACGTGATATTGTAGTCCTATCATGCACCCTAGCCCTACTTTCATCATTGGTAGGTAACCTTGAACCCAACAGTCAACATTTCATCATTGGTCGTTGATTGTGTGGTTTCCCNTGCGAGACTCATTGACTGCATAGGCACTTACCAGATTGAATACGAAGGCTGAAGAGTACCAAAGAGTACCAAGTCATCAGTTATCTGCACACTTTCTTGGGACAAGCAAGGAATTGGGTGTGGGGGAGATGCAGAGGGGGATTCTTGGGCCCTAATAGTCATCACATATATGTTATTAGATATTAGACTACATGATGATATGTAATCAAGCAAGAATATATGTAATAAGTGGATAAAGATAAGTAAGTGTTTGTAACAAGTGGTAAATGTAACTAAACAAATGATTAGTTGGAGTGGGTACAACCGCTCCAACCATTTACCTATTGTATAAATAACCCTAAAGATGGAATACAAACTTGGAATGGAATTCCTTCCCCACATGTATCTCCTTCTTTCTTGGGATGTGTGTGTTCTTGATGTGTGTTCCAATGTAGTCTCTCTTGCATGCTTGCCTCAAGTGCTTGGACTACAAAACTTTGGACAAGAAATTGTACAGTATACCCAAGGTAGTCCCACCTAGTGTCATTTCCTTGATCTTTGCCGAGCAATGCAGGAAGGTCATCTCTCAGACCTGGAAGTTTGTATTCTTCGTGATTCGCTCTTAGAGTGAGTGAAAGATTGCAACCACATCCATGGCCTCCGCGACCAACCTCTCCACTCAGTAGAAGCAAGTGGATAATGTTGTGGAAGAATACAAAGACATCTTCTCCTCACCTAGGGGTACCTCTGCATTGTCAGGTCAAGCATTCCATCGATCTGACCCTTGACGCACTGCTACCCAATGGGCTAGCCTATCATCGTTCACTGTTAGAAAATGAGGAGGTCAAGCGTCATATCCAAGAACTGCTCCAAATGGGGCACTTCTGACTCAACTCATCACCTTGTGGAATCTCAATTGTGCTTGTGCAGAAGAAAGACTAGACCTGGCGACTCTGCATTGATTATCGAGCCCTAAATAAAATCATAGTCAAGAACCGGTACCTGATTCCCCGAATCGACGATCTCCTTGATCAGCTCAAGGGGACCAAATACTTCAATAAGATTGATTTGAAGTCTGGCTACCATCAGGTCCCAATAGAGCATACAGATGTATGGAATATTTACTTCAAGTCAAAAGAAGGTCGTTTTGAATGGTTGATCATGCCTTTTGGTTTGAAAAAATCCCCAACAACTTTCATGAGGTTGATGGACGGTATCTTGCGGCCTTTCACCAATTATTTTGTAGCGATGTATCTGGATGACATACTCATCTACAACAAGACTTGGGCGGAACATTTGCAACATGTTCAACAGATTTTGCACACTCTGCGACAACACAAGCTATATGCCAACTTGGAAAAATGCTCCTTCGACATTGTTAGAGAAAGATTTACCTCACCCTATGCAATCTTGCAGAGAGGGTCTTATTCCATTTCCCTATGCAGACTTATCTTCCCTGTTACTAAAATCAAGAGACAAAAATACAAATTTTTCCACTTGTACGCATCTTGCACACTATACAATAAGTGTATACGCAAGCTGCTCCACTATAGCCTGCGTACATCAAGATTTGTGCCATAAAATGAAAATGAAATGTCGGGTTTCCATGTCACGAGAGGAGATCTCTAATCCTTGGCCTTCCATATACTGGAAACGTTCCGACTCGGCCCTTCAGTTCCATTTTGAAGACTATAAATGGGCCAATTCCGAGCTATGGAAAAGGAGAAAGAATTCAACTTTGAGAGCAAAGTTACTCTGGAGAAATTATTTACTTCATATTGAGTCTGCATCCCTTTGTCCTTTAAGTCTAAATACAGTGTTCATCCCCCAAGCTCTTCCCTTATTGATGGAGAACCTAATTGTCTCCCTTCTATGTGCTTGCCTTTGGTGGAGGATTGAAGTGGTGGAGGCCCAGCTGGAAGGAACTTGGTTTCTCGGTTTCGAACCATGCCGACACGAAATTCTATAATATTTTCACTTCTGTTGATCATTTATTAATAGAAATACTCTCTTCCCATCCAATTGATATCTTGCAAATATATGAGTTCTTATCCATGGGCATATTTGTTATGTATATTGATGGATTATTCTATCTAATGTGCTAACCTTTTATATCATCACCATATTCTTGCTTTGCTTGTTTATTGAGAACTTGTTGCGGGTATATAGCTTTGGGTCAAAGTGTTGAACGGTGGACATCATCGAACATCTAGACAAGGTAGGCATCTTTCTTATCTCACTTGCATATTAGTTTATATAGCATGTTGTTGGGATAGAGTTGATTTCTGTAGTCATTTCTGTATGTTGTGGTTCACCCTAGCCATAGAGAGATTTTCCTCGTAACAGAATTGGTGACTATAATAGGGATTGAATCTTCTTTCTTAGGGTTTGAAGTACTTTTCTCCTTAGATTTCTCTCGTTTCTATTGTGGTTCTTGTCGTATCATTGCTTGACATCTTCTGTTCACTCTGGGACTGAGTTTTCAGCCTTTCTCCCTTGCCTGGCCTTGTTTTAAAGCATATACGCACATTTTGCCTTGACAGTCGCGTATACACGTGGGTTGTCTCACTGCAAGCTATGTGTATATGCTCTGTTTTCCTAACCAGTCGCGTACATCAGTTTTCCTTTCCTTTTTGCCTGGTCTGGTGTTTGTTGGGTGTGATTTGATGCTTGTTGAGCCTTCTTGGGTCTTTGTAGTGCCTGTTAAGTGCTTGTGGGATGACAGGAAACCCTCTTTTGGTTGAATTTTTGGGCGAAGTCTTTCTCTTCATCTTTTCATTTTTTATTATCCTTGTACATTGGGCTGGGTGTTTTGTTGCTTGGTATCATGCTTGAGTTATCTCATTTTTATACATAGTAGGACTATATATCAAGTTACTTTTTAGTCCATGCATTTTCAGTTTTGATATATTGAAAATACAAAAAAAATAGGCATTTTGCATTGTTTGGTATTTTTTGTCTTTTGAGTCCTTATCATTAGCTTAGTGCATATAGTGAAAGATTGCATTTTTACTTCTGAATTGCAGAGTTGAATTTGAAAATTACATCATTTTTAGAAGCATATCATTCATTGAAAGTTAAAGTTAGGACTTTACATTATTTTCATATTTACTTTTCTTGCAGAGTCATAACACCATGAGTTTCACTACCATACTTTTTTGAATAATCATGGCCATTAAAATCAACGCTATAATTTAAAATTAATTAGTCATGATTTTATTTTCTAGGGTGCACAAACTAGCCTTGGATTTAGTGCCTTGGAATAGGATTTTGCAAGTAAACTTCTCCAAGGCAATTAAATCAACATATGTGTCTGAGTTAGGGAGTGGATAAATCCATTGTATAATTGGTAAGATCAGGAGGCTCCTCTCACACTGGAGTTAATCGCGAGGTCGCACGAAGTTGGTTGAAGGGATATCCCCCAGATACCTTCGTAGCGTCAGAGATATTTATGGGGATGTTGTTAGTGCCCTTACCTCTGTGAGAGGCGGTGCTTTCAAGGTTTCAAGCTTCGCTACCATGCCCGTATGGTGGACCTGACTTGCAACTACTCGGTTGTGCATCGATCATACAATAGTTTATTAGTTGCTTGACTTAGGTGTCTCATAGGTTACTTGCAGGGGTTATGTTGCACGTACCCTAGGTCAGATAAGGGTCGGATAACACATAACCTTTATGGAGGATTACCTCTCCCGGGGGATCTGACCGATTGGTTGTTAAGCCCACAAGGGCCTTATAACTTATTTTGTTACCTCCAGTCTTTAGCAGGGAGTCTCAGGCCCCTCTTGGGCGAGACATAACTTCTTTAGGGAAGGGAGGCCACTCAGCCACTTTACCCCGTTTGCATGCATATTGGTCATTTTATCTTTGGTGTTCTCTTTGATTACTAGTTGGAATTAAGAGTTTATACTAAGTGCTCATTATTATGGATAATGGAGTCCCTTTGACTCCCTCATTTACTATTGCTTACCCCATGATGCCTACTCAGTTCATCGGGATGAATCCTCATGTTTCTTATAATAGTATGCATAACTTTGGTACTTAGTCCGCACCTTGGGTCTCTGGTCATTCTCCCGTTGATATGCCTTCACCCTTGCAATCCTCTCCCTGGTCCACTTATATGAATCTTAGCATTGGATCCGGGGGCACCATGGCCCCAATGCCTACGTCCTCGTTTTATATGATTCATGTCCCTCAACTATCTTTCACGACGGGAGGTTGGAACCTCCCCTCTTACAGATCCAGTCCTAGTTATGCTCCTCTAGAAGCCAATAATCAGATGGGTTCTTACTCTACTTACTACACCCCATCCATGTATCCTTCATTCACCATGTCAGTTCCTTCGAATACTTTTCCCATGATGGGTACTCATGTATCCCCGAGTGTTTCTTACGGGGAGAACCAATTTTACAGTTCAGGCTACCCTCTGTATGGAACTCCTTCATAAGGGGGTAAAATATATCCTCACTTGAATAGTCCTTATCATACTTCTGTCTCTTCGTAGACTTCAGTCATGATGCTCGTACACACCTCTTCGAATCAGTTAGGCAGAGGTTACTACCTCTCCGGACAGGGACAAGGGGTAAACCAAGATCCGTGCTGGCCTGCAATGTTTCAGAGTCAATCTTTCCCTGGACCTTGGAATCAAATGTCACAACTCACCACTAGTCCAGTCATTGTTAGTCATACTGGAGCTCCATCACCAACCTCTGCTAGTCATGTTGGAGATGGGTCAACTACTTCTACAAGTCCTATTGAAAATTCAAGCATGGTCCCTGCTAGTCATGTTGGGGGCACCACTTTAGTCACCACGAGTCTTATCAATGTCACATCTCTGACCTATGTACATCATGTAGGAGGTGATTCTCTCGCCTCTTCCTTCCTCATTGAGAGTATGTCACCAGCCATTGTGAACATCGTTGGGGGCATTGAGAAGCCTAGATGTCGCAGACGTAAGCCTAATTTCCTTTGCATGACTTGTGAAGGAGAACACCTTACTCGTCTATGTCCATCTACTACTGAGATACTAGAAGCATGGGGCTCACCTAAGAGCCCTTCAGAATCTGAGGCATCTGTGGTTTCCCCACATCCTGTCTCTCCTTTGATTGACACGACGGTAATTCCACCGTACTCCTCTCCTGACCTCACCCTCGTTGTCAAGGGTGATGTGTCCCTTATCCCTGTTACCATGCATCCTCTTCAACCCAGAGTTGAAGAAGTGGTTGTACCAGTACCATCTCTGGTCAATCCCGCTCTCCTTACAGAGGGTGATGCATCCTTCAACCATGTCATCAACATTTCCGCATCCTGCACCTTCTGAAAGAGAGAGATTCATTCTCTCTCCAAGTGCTCTCCCTCCAAGTCCTAAGGAAGTTCCTTTTGATTGGGATGGCCTTGTAGGGTATCCCATGCCCCCACCTATGCCTTTTCCTATCAAAGACATTATCCGGTCTATCACGGAGACTATATACTTCGTCAGTGCTTTATCCTCCTCGACTTGGAGAGCTTTGGGTTTTCCCAAGATTATGTTGGCTATTCGTAAGATGCTGACATTTCACAGAATTCTAGCACGGGAGCCTTCGCCTCCCCCGTGACTTGCTGCCTAGAATCTCCCAAATGATTCTAATTTAAGCTCTTTTTCGACTCGTCTAAAAAGAGAAAACATTGTTGAGTGATTTGTCCCTTTCACACTCGTTAAATTGGACTTGAAAGGTCATGAGTCCTAGTTAAGATCTTTTCTGACTCGTTATCAAAAAGTGAAAAGATCATCGAGTGAACTTGTCTTTTTCACACTCGTAAATTGGTTTTGAAAAGATGTCTATCTGGCACAATTTTATCCCTTTTTCACACCAAGTAGACTAAAAGACATAAAAAAGGAAATTTTTTGGCGTTAATTTGTGATTGCATATCATGCCCTTGCTTGTATTATTGAGCCTATAGTCGGTTCTCGCTTTGTGTTATAAACAGTTTGCCTCAGCAGTTTTGCATCCTCAACCAAACAGAGTCTTGTTTATATCCTTCGCAATTTGACACCCTATACCTAGGAGGGAACATTCTCTCGGGTGTCCATCTCCCGCATGCACTTTCCTACATTGAGCATAGGTATGTTCCCCTGCTGGAACTAGTTTTTCTTACTTGTGGCACTCATTTCCTCCTCTGTATCATAGCATTCATTTCTCTATGAAAAAACAAAAAAAGACGGGCGGGAAGGGAGTATTATCTTGTATCGGCAGCAATCGTGTCTCCTTTGAACAGAGCACAAATTTATTTGAGTCCATTCATCATCATAATTTTGGAATTAACATGGCCTTAGGAAGTTGAGCTCATTATAGAGTCTTCTCTACCGACTGGTTACTCTTTCAGTCCCTATAGATAATTTCATTGATGCCTCCTGCATGTCATGGTTTCATCATTGGGTCTATGCTGCCGGAGTCCTCCATATGTCTCATGCTCTTTTTCAAAGGAAGTCTATCAACCTGTGTTGGCCACTCCTCAGAACTCTTGACTTTGCATGTCAGCCATACCCCCAGTTTATCTCAGAATCACGTGATATTGTAGTCCTATCATGCACCCTAGCCCTACTTTCATCATTGGTAGGTAACCTTGAACCCAACAGTCAACATTTCATCATTGGTCGTTGATTGTGTGGTTTCCC
>JZKD02S0269683.1:0-20620 GCA_000966675.3 Picea glauca
GGAAGAAGGATCTAGCGAGCTGCACAGATTTTCTATCCTAGGCGAAGAAGGTTTTTGGTGGCTCTGTGGTGTAATAGATTGAATACGCTAATAAAGAAGAAGAGTTGGTGGACGTATCCCTAGGGTGGGGGTGAACCACGTAAATCTGTGTGTTATTCTTTGTGCCTCGACTTGATGTGTTTATCCCTTCTTTTGGTAAGTGCTTTGATATATTTAGATAGATATACTTATGCTTTGTGCTTCTTAGAGGTGTGTGAATTTTAGATCTGACATGTATGAAGATGCTTAGTGCTGATCTACCGGATCTGATTTGTTTTACTGTTGCTAAGTACTGAAATACCTTATATCTAAGTAAATGTTGTGATGCTTTGTGCTATCTGGGAAGTAGAGTAATGGTTGAATATTGATAATCTATCCGTGCTAAGTGCTCTGTAAACGATATAATCACATATCTGTGTCCCAGCTAAGGTTTCAAACACCCGAGTCTTGCAACCACCCTTGCCTCTACCTCGGGTGAGACTTCATATACTTCGAAGGTGTTGCCGAAAGGGCTGGTAGTTAGGGTTTTGTTGGTGCTCTCTTGTAGAATTCAACCCTAGGTCTGCCCCTGTGCCAACAATAATCGAGCTTCCGCAAGGGGAGGAGTTGGGTCTAATGTTCCCCTTTTGCAGAAGCTCTTGGATCTGACGTCTGATTTCGTCATTTTCCATCAACGAGTGGTGATAGACTAGTCCATTAGGTAGAGTTTCACCAGGGGTTAGATTAATTGGATGCTTGACTTGGAAGTGCATTGGTACCCCGGTGGGTGAGGAGAAGATGTCGCTGTATTCTTCCACGATCTCATCCACTTGATTCGCTACAAAGAGAGGCTCTGTGTGGAGGCCACAAATGTGGCGATGACCTTCTATTTACTGTGAGCATAGATCACAAGGAAGAAAAAATTCCCAGTCTGTGGAATGACCTTACTGCATTGTTTAGCACATATTAAAGAAGTAGCGGTAAGCGGTGCTACCTCTGGTATCCTATACAATTGTCTACCCAAAGTAATAATAACATTGTGGGGTCTAGACTCATACTCAGCATGACACTTCCAGAAATATGGTTTTCCTAAAAGAACATCACAAAATTCAAGGGGAGAAATATCACACAATACCTCATATTTAAAAAGATTTATGTCATAGGGAAGACAACACTGTTGGCGGAGACAAAGATCTCTTCCTTGGCGAAGCCAACAAATGGTGTAGGGATGCAGGTGCAGTGTCATTGGCAGGTCCAACTGCTTGATGACCTCTACTGAAATCAAGTTCTTATAACTGTCGCTATCGACAATGAAATGAAGCGGAGCCCCCTTTACCAACATATGTGAGTGAAAGAGGCATTCGCCTTCCTCTGGTTCTTCTAGTTTGCTTGACTGTACTTTGGTGGTAGCGGCATTGGCACTGGGTTCAACATTGATAATCCGCTTCCCTCCTTCAGGATTTGATTCAGAATCAGAATCGACCTTTGACTTAGAAGCTTTCAACTCAACCACAAGTGACTTCTTGGAGCAACATTCCTCAGTGTTGTGCCAAGGGATTTTATAGTACTCACACCATTTTCACATGTCCTTCTTCGTCTTCTCATTTCCCTTCTTGTGTTGTGGCTTGGGCTAGTTTTCCTGAGAGTGGCCATCTCTGCTTTGTCCCTTGCTGTGTGGGTTGGGTTCGCCTTTTCCCTGCATCGGTTGTGAGGAGTTTGCAGATCCAAACTCTCACCTCTTTTGATTAAATTCCTTCCCGATATTGACAGCGTATCTATAAGCCGTACCCAATAAGGTGATGTCAAAAAACTCCATTTCTGTTTGGATGTATCTATGAAAACAACTGTGGTATTTGAGCATCAAATGTCACTCAGAGTCTTTGATACCCAATTTGGTGCACAGGGTATGGAAAATATTGGTGAAATATGGTACTGTATGGTCCCTTTCTTGACGCAGGGTGGTCCATCTGGTGTAATGTTCCTCATAGCTTCCAACATGGTAGTATTGTTCTTTAATGGAATCCCGGAAGGAATCCCATGTAGGGGAAACCACAAATATTGCATATTCCTCTATGACACTTTGCTCAGATTAAGTGTCCCACTAGTCCTTAACATGGGGGATGAACTTGAGGAGTGAAAAATTTGTCTTTTCCCTATCAGAAAAATTGTGGACTGAAAAATACCCTTCGAGCAGATTCAACCATTTATCTACAACATTGCATCTATCAGTCCTTCAAATAATGTAATATCAAAATTTACTTGTACCTTGAAGGGGGTTGCATGACTGCTTGATGAAGATGCTTCTCATGTGGGCAGCTGCCGAAGGATCTGCACAAAGTTGTCCATCATTTCATTCCTTTGTTGCACAAGGGATTCCTTGAGCAACATTTTAAAAGGATCTCCCACTCCATCATC
Source organism: Picea glauca (assembly GCA_000966675.3). Classification (NCBI taxonomy): domain Eukaryota; kingdom Viridiplantae; phylum Streptophyta; class Pinopsida; order Pinales; family Pinaceae; genus Picea; species Picea glauca. Next base: position 2,434 of record JZKD02S0269683.1, read on the forward strand.
TTTCTTTTTGTCTCCCATGGGTTGTTTTTGGGTTCGGTGCAACTGATCTTGCAATGGATCGATTGGTTCGAGTCCCAACTTCTTGTACTCAGATCTTGTCGGGGACGTGCACAAAGAAAATAAATGAAGAGCAGACCTCTCTGATACCACTGATCCGGATTTAGGAGCGGAACGAACTCATTAACATAATGAATACAATACACAAAGATATGAAGAACAACATAGATATCCAGTGAACAATATCTTCTATTGAGTAAATGAAATAGGTTGAAACTGTAAACTGCAGAACTGAAACACTTGCTTGAATGGTGGTAGCTATCTATGAGAAGAGATGTGATTGCTACGCGCATTCGTCTGAGTAGAATGATTACAATGAGGATCCATAGGCCTTTTTGACATTACTCATGAATGTCAAAACCCTATACATCCAAAAACCTAACCCTAGAAGGTGAAATTCCAAAAGTCATGTGGGCCCATATGGGTAAGTTGGTACCTCAACTTCCCGGGGTCATAACTTTTGCATACGACCTCTGTTTTAGGCATGTGATAGCCCGTTGGAAAGGTATTTCAGAGAAATACACATTTTTCCATCAAACTCTAGCTTTGTCTACAATTTGATTGTGGTGAGAAAAAAAAAAAAAACACTATTTAGGGCTCCAAAATGGCCCTGGAAGTACAACAAGATGTGCTGACATGAAAACATACAAAATAATCCAATTGGATTAGGTGAGAGGCCACTAGTATCCACCTGGAATATGTGTAGGGCTTCAAACAACCCCATAAGTGTAGAACCCACAATTATAAAAAAGTACAAAAAAATGTGTCGAACTAAAAACATACAAGAGGAGCTAGTTGGAATAGGTGGGTGGCCACTGATATCCACCTGGATCATGTAGTTTAATAAATGTCCATGCCTACCCACTCATTTTTACATCTATATTGTCTCACAAAAAGTAATGAAGGGCCTTCTCTAGTTTATTGTAACCATTATAGATGAAACTTGATAGTAGTAGTAAACTTGAGTAACTACTAATACTTTAGTGTAAGTACAAAATTTCATCGCTAATTTCATGGGCCTTCTTATATATTTTTTGATTTTTTCTTCCACCAACCAAATGCATATGAATCTTTGATAACGAGATTAAAGGAGTCCATCAGAAGGTAAGATCAAATTTTAATGATTACAAGGCCAATCAACAACAAAGAGGACATCTGTCATTTTCCAACTCAATTTTTTTGTTATAACTTGGCAGCTTATACAAAAATTAGTAAAATAAATGCTTCAATATCTAGCCCCTTTTACAAGAATGAGTAAAATAAATACTTCATATGGCCCCTTATACAATATTTTTATTGTAAAACATGCCACGTGTATATAAAATATTATAATGTAAAAACATGTCCAAATATTTTTTTTGAATGTGTGGCAAAATAAACACATTTTAGTATGTAAATTGAAATACACTCTTCTCCATAAATGAAAATTATATGAGCAATTTTCTTTTTACTAACCAATTGTGTACTTCTTTTAGATATATTATAGTGCAAAAACATGTCCAAATAAATAGTTTGATGTGTGCTAAACATAAATACATTTGAATAGTATGCAAATTGAAAACACTCTTTTATCTCTAAATGGAAATTGCATGCTATATTTTCCTTTTTACTAACAAGTTGGGTACTTATTTTCATTAATGTAATAAAGGTTAAAGTAAAGAAAGATATTTTATAATTATATAAATAATTGTAATACATATCATTGGAATATTTGACTATTCCCTAATGAATTAGGGATATGATAATGAATTAGCAATATGATGATAAAAGAGGTTAAAACAAATGTGGTCCCATCTATTTTGACATAAGCTTCATGATATCTCACAACTCTTATCCCCTTCCTCTATGAACTAATAGAGGAGAAGAAGGCTCCACGTTTACCATGACATAAGTGTCATGTAAAGATTGTAAAGACTTTTATCTCGTATCAACTTTTATGTTCAATTTTTATAATTACATCAAGAGAATTTATGTGCACTCATACAATTCAAGGGGAAGGCGTGTCATATAAATGTCTAATATTAACTAACTCAAGGGGAAGGCGTGTCATATAAATGTCTAATATTAATAGAGAATAAAGTATTTATGTTGTAAAAATTGATATGCATTTTTTTAATATAAAATAAATGCTAAAAAATTAAAAAAATATAAAATATAAAAAATTAATAAAATAAAAAATAAATTAGTATAACATAATTTTAATTTTAATAATGGATATTTGTATGATATATTTCATCTAAGATTTTTTTAAAATAAATATTAAAAAAATAAAAAATATAAATAATTAATAAAGTAAAAAATAAATTAATATAACATAATTTTAATTTTAATAATTTAATAATGGATATTTGTATTACATATTTCATCTAAGATTTTTTTGTCTTCTTAATATGTTCATAATTCTCATCTCAACATCCCATAAATAGTTTAATGGAGCTACCACATTTCACCTAATTAATATACTTCCACATATAATTTTTGAGAGTTTGAATTTAAGGATCATTTCGTCTTACATTGAACTTTTTATTATAAATTGTATGTATAATATTTACACTAATTGCTTCATACTTATAGATATTATATTGTCTATGTGTTGATAAATTCTGTGATCAAATTATATTTAAGTGATAAGATAAGTAATATAAAGTTGATTAATTTTTATAAAAATATCATCTTAAAGTTTTTATAATTTGTTACATGATCTAGATTATGTTGAGAGTGAAATGAAAGATAACATTAACCCAAAAAAGAAACATAAGAATTATAGTGAAAAACCAATTTTTATTAATAAAACAATGATGAAAAATATTCTACAAGTACAATCACTTGAAGAATGGTAGTTATCTTTGAGAAGAGATGTGTCTGCGATGATCATTTGCAAAATGTTCATAACAAGGGATTGGAACTACATTTTATAATAATGTCAAACTCGTAAGAGGAAAAAAACCTTGAGATGCAAGAACCCTAACCTTAATATAAAATTAGTGATGAGTGTGATGTTGCTTTGGATTTAGCCTCGAGGTTTAGCTCAAGTAGTCATGATCTATACATGAGTTCTCTCCCCCAAAGTCGGGGAGTTCATGGGTTCAACTCTCTTGATCCCCTCGAGGTTGGGCTCCATAACAATTGGTAATGGTTTACCCGATTTACCATCCATGGATCATAGGGAAGTACTTGAAGGGTTTTCCCCAAGGTGTTTTCCATGGAAAAAAATAGTGATGTTGCTTTGGATAGTCTTGAGTTGTATGAAAAAATGGGAGCTTCGCTGGGACCATAACTTTTATCAATCATTGCTTCATTTTAGACCTTCTTTAGCTTGTTGAAAAAATAATTTGTAAAATGATCCAAATGTTGTTCTTTAGATGTTGGAATCTCAAAAGACACATGGGAAGACCCCAATACTACGTCGGAAGTTCAAGCCTTGAAAACTATCGATATCATGACTACTTATGAGATGACCACTTGGATCACCTCAAAGATTAAGGGAAAAGTTTAGTTCATTGACATTGCATAAAAGGCCACAAGAATGATAGTCAGTGACTATTATCACATCAAAATGACCTTTGAGGAAGTCAATGTTGTAACCATATGCTTCTCCCTAATAAGTGGTGATCTCCGTGAGTGCCACAAGTTAACATTCCAACATTCCACTATGATATCATATATATATACAAAGTAGAAAAATAAAAAATACCATCAAAATATTGGTGGACATGCTTTGTGTAGTGTTTTGTATATCATGAAGATGAAATGTACACAACCTTTATACTTAATTGACAATCTTTATCATCTCTCTTACTTAGGCTCTAAGCTATTTTTCATAAAGGTTTTCATTTCTTCCTCCTTTTTAATATTAATTGAAATGTTCAAAATCATAGTTTATTATACTTCGTTCAACTCCATTTTATACCTTTTACTTTTTTACAAATTCTTATTATCAAAATATTTTGCACAATTTTTTACCATGATTTTTTTTTTTCACACTATCCCAGATTTTGATATATCTACACTTTTTTTATATAATTTTTTTTTCACACTATCCCAGATTTTGCTATACCTACACTTTTTTTATATCTCTACCCATGGTAATAAACTTGCACAAAGTTTTGTTAACAACAACGAAAATATGAAAATATAGTTAAACCTTTGTTTTCAGGAACCCATTCCATAAATTATGTATCATTTTCAAATTTCATTGTGTATCTTTGACCACCAACCAACCAACCTTTGAGTATCAAAAGAAAATACATCATTAATTCATGGGCCTTGCGCCAATATCTTTCACCACGTAAATATAAATCAAATTATCATATCCAAAGAGTGAACTTTGAGAGACCTACGTTCTTCTATGGAGAAAAGGCCCCTACATCTTCCAAAAAAATAGATCATCTAAAGTTTCAATAATATAATTACATCACAAGGTTTGCTCTATGAATAATCAAATTCACATTAAGCAATAGTCGAATTTATATGAATAATCAATTTCATATTAAGCAATAGTCGAATTTATATTAAGTTAGGTTTTGATTCCCAAATTCTTTGAGTAGATATAAATATAAAATTTAAATGATTTTGGAGATAAGAAAATATTTTTCTTGATAAATTTCTTCATTAAAAAATCAAATAATTTTTTTCTTTAACTTTTTAAATTTTTTTTATAATCGAAATATAATGCATATTCATTTGATAAAATAATTTTTCTCTTTAACTTTATTTTTTTTATTTTTTTTATAATTGAAATATAATACATATTCATTTGATAAAGGTTGCATCAAAGCTACTAGTATATTAAATTAGGTTGATTAATTTAACTTTTAATAATATTTAATATTTTTTTTTTTATTGTTGAAGGTTGAGTAATTTAACTTTCAAGAATATTTAATAATTTTTTTTTTTATTGTCGAGGTTTAATAATTCTAATCGAAAACTTACTAGCCTAGTTTTTAGTTATCTAAAATGGCCATATTCCAAAATTTCTTACATGAATATATTTGCACAAATTTATTGTATAAGAATAGAAAAAAACAATACATGATTATATTGGATTGCGGATCTGACTTCTTGTCACCATTGGTTGGGTTATTGATGAATGTTTCTTCTTATTTCATGTTACCATCCAAAATTATTTTGCATTTGTTGGACTCCTCGCTATTTTGGTCTTTTTATTATTTGTCTTATTGTGATGGCTCTATTGTTTCTTTTCCTAGTGCCTCGACTTCTTTAGCTTGATCTGCCCAACTTGTTGATGGTCGTGGAATTAATTGAATCTGTGTTCCTTGCCCCAAATCAAGAGAGACTAAGGTAATATTAGATTCCTTTATCATTGATTCTTGTGGTACCACATTTTTCTCTTTTGATACTTCCTAGTCCATATCTGGGGGAATAACAATTTCCTCTTTCATTGAATCCCGTGGTTCCAAAACTTTCTTATTAATAGGGATGCTCCTATTTTTTGTCTCATCCCTTTGCAAATGCGAGTCATCTATCTCATTCTTGCAAATCACTTGGTGTCTTGTATTGGCACCAACCCACCAGGTTGAATTACGTTGACACTTCCTATCTTGTCTTGGCCTTTTTGGGCAATGTGCTACCAAATGTCCCATTTCAAAACAAACTATGCAATGAAAAGAAACATTTTTGTAATCCAACTTTTTAGGCCAGGTGTAGTTTTCACCTGTAAAATTTATTTCAACTAAAAACCCTTTGTTGCAATCCATTTCAACATAGATTCGGTATATGTAGTGATACTAAATTCCTTTGTTTCCTTGCTTCTAAAGTGGAATTTTCCAAGGGAATTTCCAATTTCTCAGAGGGAGGATAAACCCCAAAGATGTAGAGGAAGATTTGAAAGTGTAACCCAAACTGAAGTTGAGGAAAATGAATCTATCAATGGATCAAAGGAAGGAGTCCAAGGTTTCATGCATAATATAGATTTTCCCCAAAACTAGGGACCTAATTTAAATATCAAATCCCTGTCTTCTTCAAGTTGGAACACTACAATGAAAAACCCCTTAGCATTGGGGAAAATAAATTCTTCATATTTTAACTTGGAGAGCCAAGACATTGAGATCTAGTTGTGAAAACTGACAAGGTGTGGCCAAAGACCATTGAATCGACAAACAAGCGTAGTTTTCCTATAATGGGTTACCATAGTGACACCATTTTCCCCTAAGAAAATAGAAATAGTTGGAGCCTCCTATACCATCAGATGATCAAAATAACTTGAGGCATTCTTCACAATATATCTAAAATAAGCCTTACGCAAAGTGTCATTGGAGGGACCAAGATCTTATCTAGTTCCCGTGGAATTCACACGAGCTCTAAGAAGCCCAGGGGATGCAAGCAACACTGAGGCATCTATTGGCACATGCCATTTTTGGGGAACAACACAACAATTAATGAAGACAGTTAGAAAATGGACCAGAAAAGGAGCGCTCGCTAGAAAACAAGGAAAAGCAGTGCCAGGAAAGTAGGAAAGTCAAAGGAAGGAAGAAGGACACAGATCTTGGACCAGCTGTGTGCAGAAGAGTTAGAAAGTGGAAAGACCTAATCCACCTAGGGTTAGTGGGTTAAGATTTTGGTCATTGTTGTAATGAGTATTAACCCATTTTTGTAGTACAAATATGTATTGTGAGATCTGAGGAGAGGGATTTAGAGTTTTTTTTTGTGAATGATCAAGTGATCTAGTTGTGGATCTAGTGTGGGAGATGATATTAGATTCTATTTTTTAGAGAGAGGTATGCATTGTAATTGAGGGTAAGGTCGCAAGATGTGGATCTTGGTGCGATCTTGTTAGCCTCATTAACCTCACTTGTTCACTGTAATGTGCACAACGCTATGAATTTTGATGAAGAATAATAAAAGACCAAGTAATGGCAGATATTTGTGGATGTAGACCAATGGGGGTGAACCAAGGTAAATTATGTGTCTTTGTGTGCAATGTTCGTCTTATTTCTTGCTACTGTTAGTTATGATGAATGAATGAATGAACCTGTTAGTAGTAAAATGCAACTCACATTAGAATGACAAGATTACTTACTGCAAAATGAATATGAAATGAATGCAAATGATTGTAGAATGGTAGATGTGGATATGTTGACATGTTAGAATAATAGATTTGATGTATTTTAGGTAGAAAGAATTTCTAACATCCCCACAGAAGCCTCCCTTCCAAGATTGAAGACATATAGGTCCTACAGTCACCCATAAGCCATCTTGAGTGAGACTACATTGTGCACTCTGTGTGCAGTGTTTCCTTCTGGTCTCCAAAAGGGCCAATGGTTTGCAGAGTTTTGTTGGAAACCTAGAATAAAACTCAGGTTATCACAAGAAATTCCAACAAATGGTTTTGTTTCTAGCTGGAACCCAGAAGAATAGATTGGAGGGAACTTGTTGAGGACAATGAAGAGAATGAAGTATTAAAAGGGGATGTTCAGACCGTGGAATCTGACTAAGAAAGAGATTGAACGATGGTTGCCAACAAAAGAGCTTGAGTTTTCACAGAAGGACAATAGAAACCCTAAGTATAAACTGCACTAGTGTTTGGATAGGTATGTATTTACTGATCTTCACGAGGATTTTTCTGTGAATTTCCACATTTGCTGGAGGAGTGGATACTGAGATTGAAGGATACACACCCTACTAATCAGATAAGACCAGTAGAATGGACTATTGATAATATTGCGTGGATATAGAAAGTCAATAATAAATTCACGTGCATAGTGGATTTTTGGTTAGACAACATTATTGCAGGATTCATTACTGAGTTTGGAGTCGATACTATAAAGTATTACACTGCTGTAGAGTAGGAGTTTTTGAAGGGTCCAAGAAGAAGGTAAATTAGATCACTATACACGTCAATCAAGATTTTAATGCTTGACAAAGGCATGATGAAAATGGATTATGAAAACTAAGTAACTCTGTGTGCATGTGGAGACTGGGGGAAACACTAAGGAGGATCTGAGATATGGAGAAGAACCTGGATAGGGGTCAGAAGAAGGAAGAAATGGACCCCATTATGATTAATAAATATCAGATCAAGGAAATAATGGACAGAGTGGGAAAGACACACAACAAAAGACCATACCAATATAAGATCATTAGGAAAAAGAGGGTAGTAGTAGAGCAGGAAGGTTTGGAAAGTGATGAATAAGAGGTAGAGGATCTATGGGCTACGAAGTAGATTGAGGGAATTCTACACACCACATATGAGAGAAAAACCAGAGTTTAAGGGTCCGACGTAGAAGAAGGCTCTCCATTCCAGATCCATGTGGAACCCACGATCCCATGTGCGACTAAGACATCAAAAAGAAAAGAAGCTTATAGACAACTAGTAATTATTGGCAGAAGGAGTCTAATAGGTCGAGGGACCAGTGGAAATTCAAGTGGAAGTACAAGTTTAGGTTGTAGTAGTCAGATATCTACACTGCACGGAGGTAGTATTTCCAATTTTACAATGGTAGGAGTAGATCCAACCATTCAATTGACATAATTTCATGGATAAGGGTCAAAGGATCCATAGATACATTTATTCATTTTTGGAAAGATTTGGGAAGCCAAACAGGTCACAGATGAAGACATAAAAGTGGCCCAGCTTGCAATCACATTTAGAAACCATGCACTGGAATGGTTTATGATTCTAGTAGTAAACAATCCACAAGGAACACCAAAAACCATCGCAGACATGAAGAAGGCACTCATTAATGAGTTCCAACAACCAAGTTTAGAAGATCAATTCATGAATGAGATGATAGAGATCAAATGAAATCTAGGAGATTCAGTTTGGAAAGTTGATCAGAAGTTCAGTAGATTGAAAGGTAAGTTGAAATTTCCTATAACAGACATGTAAGATGAAACAGAAGTTCTAGACTCAGGCCAAGGATCTGCAGGAAGCCTTACAATTAGAAGAGAATCAATATAAGCATACAAATCCATCTTTGGAAGAGATGAGAGAAGATAGTAATAATTTGGCATTCCAGTTGAATCAGAACAAATGCAAGGAGAAGAGGGAATTTTTTTGGTGTACCTTATGTAGAAAAAAAGGACACCACAAGAATGATTTCCCAACATTTACGCAGTATTTGGGAGAAAGATTGTCGAATCCATTACCTACAAGAGGAGTATGTGTGAAATATGTAAGACACATGGACATGATCCCTATCATTGTCCACTGATGAAAAAATATCAAACAATACCTTAGAGTACATTCTGCAACTTTTGCAAGTCTGTAGGACATGAGGACAACGATTGTAAAACCATGGAGCTTATGAAGGAAAGGACTTCAGATGCTTATAGGATGCAGACTGAACTAATGACAGGTCCACCTACGTAGAAGTATAATAATGCACAATAGTTTGCAGTTCCACCTCAGTATAATCAAGTACCACAGTATAATACACCATGCGTAGATAATAAAGGCATCATATGAGAATTTGGAAGAGGAGGACGTGTAATAGGAGGATTTGGAAGAGGCAGAGCCCCAATAACCTACCAAATTTTTCAGCAACCTGGACATTATGCAAGGGATTTTCCACTACCACCAACAACATGTATGTACTATCACGTAATATATCATACTACAAAAGACTATCTGAAACTTATGACAAAGATACAAGAAAAAAGGAATCAAAACAATCAAAATGTTTAATCGATTTTCACAAAAACTAGAGAAGATGATGGGAAAAATATCAATATAGTTACTCAAGGTGGAATCAATACAGGAGAAGATGCAACAAATTAGAATAAGAACCAACATCAGTGGATTATAAATAATACAACACTTCAACATCCTTTTGATGCACGAGAGGAGAAAGAGACATTCAAGGAGGCCAGACAAGAAATTTTGAAGGAGAATATTGCTTGTACTTCAAATGCATAGCCAAGATATGATGTGCCAGTATATGATATGTCTCATCCATATGATCATACTAGTGGAGATCAACCTTCATAAAATGTAAGTAATCTAAGAAACTTTCTGGTATCTTGCTTGAAGTTATTGAATGACCAAAAATCTATACAAATGTTACAAGGTTTGTTAGAAAAACGCAATTCTGGAGAAGATATACAACTAGAACATAAGAAAGTAAATCATGTTCGTAGGAAGACAAGAACAAATAGAGAGTTTAGACTGAATGCAAATATTTAAGACTTTAACATGGGTGACATCATATTAGATTTGGGATCTGAGGTAAATGTTCTTCCTAAGAAGACATGGGAAAGTATGGGGGAACCTACACTGGGATATTCACATATTCAATTGAAACTAGAAAATCAACATAGAGTGATACCAATTGGATGATTGAAAGACATAATAGTGGATTTAGATGGTGTGCACACTATGGAATACTTTGAATTAATTGATATAGTGTATAATACTACACCTTATCCAACATTGTTGGGAATGGATTGGGCATTTGAAAATCACACTATCAACAACTTGAAGACCAGGAAAATGATATTTGAATCAGAGAATATAGAATCATAACACCATTAGATCCTTTAGAAGGAGGAATATATGTTGAACCAACAACAAAAAACTTCATTACAGAAGAGATAAATCATTTTTATAGAACCACAACGCGTGGGGAAGATTATATTAATCCAACACTATATGGAATTATTAGTTGGAGAAGCATCAGTTCTCGTGCTTCAGATTCTAACACGGGACTGGAGAATTGGAAACAACGCTTACTTGAGATATCTACCAGAATATGTGAAAGAATGATGCACACACTACAATGGGTTGGCACAGAGGTAAGAGAACCTCAAAGATTTTATGGTCAAAATGATTTAGAAGAATTCTTAACAAAGTTTGAGTTATAATTTTTTGAAAGTCATAGGTTACCAATTTTAGATCATATTTCCTTGAAATCAACACCTGCACGTTGGTGGGGTTTTCATAAAGAAAAGATTCAAAATTGGTATCAATGCAAAAGATTATTGCACATCATATTTGGTCCAGAAAAAGAGAACAAATATATGGAGAAATATGATGGAATAGGACATCCCAGAGAACATATAGACAAATGCATAGCCCAATGGATATTGGTGCCACTAGAGGAGTGGCCACATCACTTTATTCATACATTTGAAGGAATACCTAGAAAATGGTACACAAAATTGGAACTACGTGACAGAGGAACTAGAAATTGGGCAGATTTGAAGCAGAATTTTGTAATCACCTTTGCATTTGAACATCATAATCCAGGGATGGATGAAACAATGAAGTTGATAAAAGAGAATATCTTTGAATAACTTGAAGTTGAAATTGTAACATGTTATTGGAATCATAATAGACAAACAATTAGATAGTTGTTACACTGTTACCATGTCACAAAAGATGATCCAGCGGAAGAAACCCTTCGCGACATTCATATTACAAAAGTTGAAGCGGGAAGAGAAGTAGAAGGTCCACAGTTAGAGTCAGAAGAATTTGTTGCACCAATGAAGTTAAAGAAGGTAAATATTGGAACAAAAGAGAATCCAAAATTTCAAGTATTGGTGACTATTGGGATAATCAGACAGTGAAAATAATAACAGAGTTACTGCGTGAATATAGTGATTTGTTTCTAGTGATGTTTTCATAAATGAAAGGGGTAGCAGGAGAAATTGGGGAAATGAATATTCATCTACAACTAGATGCCAGAAATATAATACAGAGACCATATAGGTTGAATTTAGTATATAAACAGAAAGTGAAGGCAAAGATCGATAAATTGTTGGACGCTGGTATAATAGAATCTTTTGAATAATCTAAGTGGATTATCCCTATGGTAGTTCAGGAGAAGAAGCAAGGGGGAATAAGGATATGTGTAGACTTGAGGAATTTGAATGATGCTTGTCTGCATGATCCCTTCCCTACTCCATTTACAGATGAGGTATTGGATAATGTAAGAGGATAGGAAGCATACTGATTTACTGATGGATTTTGAGGGTATCACCAGATCAAAATAACACCAAAGGATCGTCATAAGACTACATTTTCCACACAATGGGGGTCATATTAGTACAAAATGATTCCCTTTGGATTGAAGAATTCCCCTACTATTTTTTCAAGGGTAGTGGTAGCTGCATTTAAAGATTTTATACATAAGTTTTTGGGGGTTCATCTAGATGACTGGACAATATTTAGCTTATTGAAAGATCATGGTGAAATTTTAAGACTAATTCTAGATAGGTGTAGATAGTGTCAAATTTCTCTGAACATTAAGAAATGCATATTCATCGCACCAATTGGAATTTTTCTAGGGAATGTGGTGTCTAAACAGGGTCTGTTGGTTGATCCTGTAAAGACTGTTGTCATTGTTAATTTACCACCACTAAGTCAGTGCGCCAATTGAGAGCTACACGTGGTCATACATGATACTATATAAAGTTTATAAAGAGATATGCACATATTACTGTGCCCATGGAGAAATTGTTGAAGAAGGATATCAAGTTTCAGTGGAATGATGAGTGCCAACAAAGTTTGGACATTTTGAAGGAGAACATGGTGACAACACAAATTCTGGTGTTTCTAGATTGGTCAAAAGAGTTCCATGTTCATGTGGATGCATCTTCAATAACACTTGGAGCAATATTAACATAGCTAGGAGATGGTGACATAGATCACCCAATAAAATTTGCAAGTAGGAAATTGTGAGAGTCAGAACATAATTATAATACAATCGAAAGAGAGGGTTTGGCTATGGTGTATGCATTTCAAAAGTTTAGACATTATTTATTAGGCCAACATTTTAAGATGTTCACAAATCACTCTGCTCTTAAATACCTGGTCAATAAGCCAGTGTTGGGGGGAAGAATATGTATATGGTTGTTTTTATTTCAAGAGTTTGATTTTGAGGTAGTTGTGAAACCTGGGATATTAAATGTAGGGCCAGATCATCTGTCCAAGATAACTAATAGAGAGGAACCAATCAGCTTGGAGGATAATTTTCCTGATGCACAACTCTTTTCAGTGCAGATTGTTGATGAATGCTTTTATGATATGATTGAATTTTTAAGTACAGGGTTTTCTCCGAAGGAATACACCAATGCACATAAAAAGAATTTGGTGGTTAGAGCTGCAGATTATCAACTTATTGTAGGACACTTGTAAAACTAGGTCAAGACAATATTTTAAGGAGATGAGTCATGGAACATGAACACCCTATCATCTTAGCATATCACATGAAGGAATAGAGGAAAATCCATTATGAAGAAGATATTACATGCATGATTATGGTGGCCAACAATTTCTAAAGAGGAAAAGGAGTATTGTCAAGCTTGTGATGTCTGTCAGAGGGTAGGAAAACCATCTAGGAGGGATGATATGCCATTAAGACCTCAGATAACTCTTAACATGTTTGATAAATGGGCAAATGAATTTGTAGGACAAATCCATCTGCCAACTAGAATATCAGGAGAAAGGTATATCATTACAATGATAGAATATTTAACTAGATGGGTTGAAGCAAAACAATAAAAGATTGTAGTGCAGAAACTGCAATGCACTTCCTATTTGAATAGGTAATTACAAGGTTTGGATGCCCTATAATTTTGATGAGTGATCAGGGAGCTCATTTGATAAATAGAACCATTCAAGAAATGACAAAAGAATTTGATATACACCATCATAAGAGAACTCCATACCATCCTCAATCTAATGGAAAAATATAAGCATTTAATAAAATATTGGAGAATTCCTTAACTAAAATTTGTAATGTGAACATAGATGATTGGGATTTGAAGATAGAGACAATATTATGGGCTTATAGAACTACATGTAAGAAACTCACAGGGAACACACCCTTCATATTGGTGTATGGTTAGGAAGCAGTAGTCCCTTTTGAATATTTGATACCTAGTTTGCGCATTGAATCCATTACAAACATGATAGAAAGAGGCACAACTCAAGAAATATTGTCTCAAATCATGGAACTAGAAGAAGAAAAGATTATGGTTGGTTTTCATCAGGAAGTATAGAAAGCAAAAGAAAAATCTTAGCATGATAGATACATCAAGAATAAGAACTTTAGGGAAGGATATATGGTTCTCCTCTATGACAACAAGTACTTACAACACCTAGGAAAATTAAGGATGCATTGGTTAAGGCCATATGAGATAAAATCTGTCACAGATGGAGGTGATGTGCAGTTATAGGATGTAGCAGGAAAAGAGATTCAAGGAATGGTTAATGGAAGTTGACTCAAACTATATAGGGATAGTCAACCCAATAACCCTTAGTAGTTACAATGAAAAAAAATACAATTGTACATAGTGTGTATAGTAAAAGATGAAAAAGAAAGAAAAAATTGGAAAAAGTAGAAAAATACAAAAAGATCAAGTAGATGGATAAGTGTTACACATGTAGTTAGAAGATACAATGCATAGTAGATAGTAAGTGGCATGAAAGTAAAAGAATACACTGCGCGCCAAACAAAGGTGACCAGGAAGAAAAAGAAGTGTGTTGATACATAAAGAAGCCAGAAAAAGGAAAAGATAATGGTCAGAAAAGTACAACGCAACAAAGCATTTATGTCGCAACTATAAAAGTGGAAAACATTAACAAGAAGAATCATTATGAATTTTTGAAAATAAGAGCTAAGGAAGAAAACTCAGAACGAGCAGGTGTCTCTAAGGTGTTCAGTGAAGATTTAGAGCAACCCATTCCAGACTTAACAAGATGGCACCACCAAAGATTGGAGGTCCCAGTCAGATTACAAGAGAAACAAGAAGTGGCACGAGGTTTCTACACGATACAACAACCGATGGATAAAACATTCATCTTGAGGGATTGGTGTATGTGGATTTCATTCCATCACCAATCATTCAGTCGGTTAGTCCCACGATTATAGAAGAATAGTAGGTTCTGACGATAGAGGAAATGGATGTTGACATGTGGGGAGAAACAAAAAACCCTAACATAGAGCAGAACCCCATGCAACAACTAGGATTGGGAATAGAACAACCGCAGGTAGAGACAATTGAGGAAGATGATGAAAGAAAAAAGTCTTATGAAGTACAACACCTTGTTGTAGAGCCAACACAACAGTAAGAGGAACAAGTACAAGTAGAATATATCATGAACCAATAAAACTCAGAAACATAAGAAGATGAGGAAGATAATATAGTAGAAATGGTAGGGCCATCAGTAGGAAATAAGAGGACTAGGTCAAAACCTGCTATGCCAAGAACACCAAGCACACAAAAGGAGTTAACAATGTCACTGCCAAAAATAATGGATGGATTCATAATAGTTGGTGACATGTTAGGGTCTGTAAACAAACTGAAGTATGTTGATCATGATGTGGTAGACACATGGAAGTTCCCTGAGTTTGTGCAACAAGTGTATATGGACAATAAAGGAGAGGGTCCATCAAGAGATCCCATTTTGGAGCCAAAGAAGTGGATTGCAAGAATTTATAACACAAGGATCATGAACCTGCTAGAGATTCATCATTTTGGAAGAGGAAAATATGTAAATGCCTGTGTCAATCAACTAATAGCACTAGTACATGGAGGCATCTTATGTATGGAGAGGCCTATATCAATAGATTTAGACTTAATTGCATAAATTACAGGTTTACCAACAAAAGATGTTAAACCAAAGAAATACATGGATGATAAAACCAAAGAGAAACCCATGACAAATGAGATCAAGAGAAAATATGGGACTGATAGAGGTTCTAGAGGAATGGTCATTAGATAGATAAATGATTCAGCAACAAATTTCGCGATGAAATTGATGGCATGTAAAATTTTGAGGAAATGTCGCAAGGAGGAAGTACCTGTAGGAGTAATAGCAGCAACAACGTAGTGCACAAAGGGGAGTCTACTCAGTTGGTCTCCTTATCTACTCAATTTGTTTTTGGAGGACTACAAGGATGCATAGGATTTAGGAACAAAGTTCCACTACTCATGGTTAATTATATTGATAGCCTTGGTTGGGTACAAAGAACTGAAATACAACAGATTTTACTAGAGGCTAGGAAAATGTCGCACAATGAAATACACAACATTGTGGCACACTTCATATTTGAAGAAAAGGAAGGAAAATTATAGCATTTTCTCCATGATGTTTGAAGGGATGCAGGACAATTTGGATAATACATGGATAATACCACCACAAGTGGTGAAGGAGAACCAATGAATAACATATTTTAAGTCTTCTAGACATAATGTGTGGATCCAAGACAAAAGGGATCTTAAGAAGGAGTGGTTACAATTGAGATATTGTGTTACAAGAGAAGAAGTGTAGTGGGCCATGAAGGACTGACCTAAGGAATGGAAGGTTCCAGTGATTCTAAAGAAGGTATCAAAATCAAAGTAGAAAGCATAGGATATCCCTTCAAAGCAATCAACCATTCCAACTGTAAATAAAAGTAAAGTAACAGAGCGCATGAAAGGAATGGGGGATAGTACAACCATAAAAAATACAATACAAAAAACTACTATCCCTAAGGATCCAGCTAAGTAAAAGGAGTGCGTATAAGAACCAAATGGAGGAGTGAAAAAATATACTAATGTTTCTATGTAAGAGGAAACAAGAGGGGATCATCTCCTAGATTTAGATGTACTAGTTACAATTGCATAGATAGAGACTCTTCCATTGAAGAGAACAATGTTACAGGCAGTAGGCTAGCACAAGAAGATGAAGGCACACAAGGAATTTCCTCACTTTACAATAATGGAGGATGATGCAGAGTTGGTCATAGAGAAAGTACATGACCACACAACAAAGGCATGGTATGATGAAAAGAATAAAAGGGAGGAGATAGTTAAGAAATTAACAAAGGTTAAGGAAGCACTAGAGAAATTGTAACTCACTACAACGCAACAAAAATAACATGTGCAACAACAAAACACTTCATAGGAAAGGGAAATGCTAGAATAGTAGATAGTAAATATACTATCCATGGGGAATGGAAAATTTTGAATCACCCCAGAAATGTTGCAGGTGGATGAGGAGACAACACAAAGGCCATTGAAAGACATAGATAATTTAGACATGGAACTACCCAAGGTTCCAACAAAGGTGCTCTATAAACTTCAAATCAGTTCCGTGGAAGAGATTCATTCAAGTGCTCGTGCAAATGCGACAAGTTTACAATTGACAAAAAAAGTGAGGAAACTAGAGATGACACTTAACTAGGTGAAATTCGAGAGGAAAGAAGCAAAGAAGTGCACTGAAAGATTAGAGAAACAAGTGGAGGAGGTGTTCAAAATTATTACTGACAATGCACAAGGGTAAAATGTACCCATGGAGGGTAATATTGAGAAGATAACATCAACAATGGAGGGTTACAGATCCCACATTGTAGAGTTGATGGATCTCTTAGTACCAACTACTCCACCATAGATAAGGATACAAAGGAATAAGGATGTTACAAGTAACACAAAGAGAATTGTGTGGATCATTCAATAAATAATAGAGTTGTACAATAAGAGCATGCAATTATGGATAGAATTGTAGGAGAATGGAAAACTGTAGTAGTTAGAAAAAAAAGAGGAAGGTGTAAATACTACACTGCAGGAACTGAAGCAAAAGCAGAAGATGTCAGAAAAACAGGACTTTGGAGAAATAAAATAAAACAAATGCGGAAACAAAACACAAAAGATACACAATACAATAGAGACACAGATTTACGTGGTTCACCCAGTGTGGGCTACATCTACCAGAGAAATTGCCAGGTCCTTCCTTTATTATTATCTAGCATATGAAGGGATACAACCTACAACAAACCCGCTGTAACTTCCTCTTTTTTCTCTCATAGTCTCCTATCTCAAAATACAATATTCGCCATCAACCATAGCCACAATACATTTTCCTCATAAAAGAGGGTTTCCTTCTAGGTCAAAAAACCCTAACATAATCTCTACCGTTAGATCTGCGACCTTATAATGAACGGTCCATATTTATAATGAAATTACAATATACATTTACAGGGAAATTTTTCCTTCGGGGGCGTTGCCCCCAAAACCCCATCAGGGGACGCTGTCCTTAAACCTTTGTTGGGGGCCCGCTTTCCCCCAGATCCCCCAGCCGGGGGGATAGCCCCCCCGGACCCCGCAGAGGGGGTACCCCCCCTTTGCACTCCCCCGCGTGGAAGAGTGTACATACTTCTGGGGTGTAAATACTTCATGGGGTATA
>JZKD02S0269694.1:0-14470 GCA_000966675.3 Picea glauca
AAAAGGGGTTGAGATTTTGGGTAGAAGGTTAAAAGTTAAATATTAAGGGTCATTTTCTGCGTATAAGTTTAGAGCCCTAGCTTATTAGTCCGTAGGGTAGAATACCCAACAACAAGTACTACCTTGAGATACCTTGCACTGAGATGGTACATGAAGTTTGTTAAAAGGATTGTACATCCTAAACCATTGAATGATATCAAGACTGTGTTTATTGCAAAATTCAAGAAACCCAATTCATGTTCGCAGTGCATTACAGAACTAAAAGAAATCAAGAAGAGAGTAGTTGAACCTATTTGCGAGTTTGATTAGAGGTTTAAGGCCTTAAGAGGCCATTTGCATTTTCATATTCTAGATGAGCATAACAAGGAATGGTTCATTGCTTCCCTCTTACCACACATCAGAGTTCCTCTGATGCAACAGAAGGTTTCTTTGCAAGATGAGGCACTGGAGATCGCCATGAAACTAAAATCATCCCCTATGGGAGAATCTATCTCAGGTATGAGTCAAATTTTGATTCAACTAACTAGCTTATCTCTACAGGTCGAACATATGAAGAAAGAAGAGGGAAAATATAAAAGAGAAGACATCTGGTGCATCATATGCAAATCAGAGGGCCATGACAAGGAGCATTGTCCCCTATTTAATGAGTACTTGGATTCTGGAGATCCGAGCCCTTTGAACCAGGTTACTCTACCCTGGTGCGAGGTATGTGGAAATAGACATCGCCCTAGTGAATGTTATTACATGCAAAAATATGTCCAAACAACTACCAATCTTTACTGCACATTCTGTAAATTTGTGGGGCATGATGAGAAGGATTGTAGCTCTTATGACCTCTTGCATGAAAGGTCAAGATATACATATAGGATTCAAGGAGAGATGCAGCAGGAGGGAAATGCTATGTAGTATAACTCCCTAGGAAGAGGAAACTTCAACACTCATGGTGGATTCATAGGAAGAGGACAAGGAGGAGGTATGGGTCAAGGTTGAGGTTAGATCATTTGTTATAACTGCACCCAGCCAGGTCACTTGGAAAGGGAATTTCAGAACCCTTATACCAATTGAAGCTACTACACCTCATTTGAGCATGTTGTTGAAGATTGTCCAGTATTGTTGGCAAAACTCCAGGAGAGGTGACGAGGAAACCAAAAAGTACAACTGATATCAGCAGAACCTCAAGGAGAGGATCCCAAATTCATTGTTATTACTAGAGGAGACATTTTTATAGGAGAAGACAGGGTGAGTCCAGGAAATACTACAAAAGAGTCAAGGATCAGAAGAGTTGTAGGGAAGACACAGAAGAGGCAAGAAGATAATTTGGTGGAGAACAAGCTTCTTCATCTAAGGCACAACCAGAAGTGAAAGAATGTGGAATTCCCCTAGAATTCGATCAGTTTTCCTTTCCTGGAGAAGGAAAATAAGTAAGAAATCTTATGGAATTATTATATACTTGCATTAATTTGATTAAGGATTAAAGAGATGTGTAAGAACTACAACACTTGATCAAACAGTATGAGCTTGGGAAGGTATATCCTCTGCTGAATAGAGTAGTACTTCAAGTATCCAGGAAGAGTATTGGCACAGGGGTAGACCCAGCGTTCAATGCTTCAACAAAACACCAACAAAACCCTAACTACCAAACCTTTCGGCAACACCTACGAAGCAGATGAAGTCTCACCCGAGGTAGAGGAAGGGGTGGTTGTAGGAATCAAGTGTCTACAACCTCTATGGGACATAGATATGTGATCACAATACTTAACAGAGCACTTAGCAATTAACATTCATTATCTTTTACCCTTATCCACACCGCAGGTCAAAACCCTAATTACAAACAACACAGTATTCAACAATATCTAAGCATGTTTATCCATTTAGCACATAGCATCAAATTAGATCTAGCATTCATTCACAGCATAAGCACTAAGCTACCATCTCAGATACATTTAACATAAAGACTACAACACTAAGCATAAATCACATCAATAAAATATCAACTATACAACACAAAGAAATCATGACATAAGATATACGTGGTTCACCCCAGTGTGGGGCTACATCCACCAACTCTTCTTATTCTTTATTATCTTCTATCAATATTCATACATGCACATTGCTTCAGAACCCACTTTTCATAGGACAAGATATCTACGCACACCTCACTAGATACTCCTTTCCTAAGCTAGGTTACAACACAAATCCTTCTTACAGTCTTCACACAAGCTTCTTACAATCACTTGCACTTAGCTCTGCAAGTTCTCAACACACAACATGCACAAAGCATCCATAACTATTCGCACTTAGCACACTTGCCTCTTCTTACATCACCTAGATATCTATTTATACATTACAAATGGGGCCTAAACATAGATAAAACCCATGTGCTCACATACCATGCTCGTTACATAAACCCTAAACCCAAAAATCTCGTAAAAGGGGAAGAGATCCCATGATCTCCACTTCGCCTAGGTGCTCTGCCTTTGACCAGCCTATTGAAGTCCCAAAAATGGTCAAACATGACCAAGGTTCTCCAAAACTTGGTCAAGGGCCAACATGCCCCCAACACTCACCTGTGACTCGTCCTGATTCACTCTGATCTGGGTACCTCTACCTCAAAGGCCTTGAGCTACCTCAACTTGTTGCTTCACCATATCCTCCTGCTCAGCGAACTCCTAGATGACTTTCTTTGTGACTGGTCCTTCCAAGTGTTGTTCCACTGAGGTGACTACTTGGTCTAGATGTGCTCCTTGTCCCTCTATCTCTTCAAAAAGTGTACAGGCTTCGTCTTGCACTGGCTGGAGCCTCTGGGTCACTTGCATGACTTTACTCTAGATGTCATGGACCTTTTTTTGAACCATGCACTGTTCCTAGGACCTTTTCATCCTCTCGACCACCGACATTGACTTCAACTGTTCTTGCACTATTGCTACTTGTTACTTTTCCTCCTGGAGATGTGACTCCAATGTCCTTAGTTCTGGGTCCTCTGTAAGGCACTCATAGGTCTACACATTAGATTGTTTATCTATTTGCATTCTAAGGCCAATGCCTTGATTCTCTTGACTGTGCTTTGGGAAGTTTCTTCCCTCTAATCCCACACTTCCTGCAGAGTGCTCGACACTTCTTACAATTCTAGTTCTATGATTCTCGCTTGAAGCTATTGAATGGCTTCAGCGAGCTTCCCCACCTGGTTCTCAACTGATTATTCTTCCATCTGTTCTAATCCCATCACAGAGCGAAGTGATCTAGTGACTACTTATTTAACTCCCATCTTCTCTTCGAGCAATTGTTCTTTCTCCTTCTGGATCTGTGCTCTATCCTCTACAAACTTCGCCTGGAGGTCATCTTTTTCTTGTTGCACAACCTGACGTTACTCTATGGCTTCTCTTTTGATTGCTTCAATGCCTCTGTGGCCTACTTTTTTTCCTCCTGGACACGACGAAGGTGAGATTCTATCGCATCTATTATTCTATGTAGTTGTGCAGGCTCATCTCCCAACTCTGCTCCTTCTGATGGAGGTGGCATAGTAGACATTGCATGGCTCGAATAGAGAGCCTGTTGTACCCCTTTCAGCTTTGATTCAATCTTGTCGAACATTGTCTCCTATTTGTCTTCACTTCGCTACAAAATTTCCTATGAGGTATCTGATATAGCGGAAATGATGAGTTCAATGTCATCCACTGTGAGTACAGTCTCAAATGGAGTTTTAGTGGCTTGTGACTTTTTCCACACTGATGGTTTCTTTGGAGAAACCTTTATTTTCTTGGATGTCTCTGTCTCTGTCAGGGATCTTTAGGTGGTGTTACTTCGCCCTATTTTTGCTTTTCTTTGTCCCCTTCATCCTCTTATTTGTCTACTTCATCACCTCCTCCCCCTTCAAGTGAATCTGATATAGTCTCCTCTGATGCGTTGTTCAGTTCCTATACCTCTTCCTTATTTTTCTTCTTGTTTTTGTTGGGTGCATCATACTCTTCATGAGTGACTACTGTACTTCCGATGAGGTCGAGGTCAGAGAATTTTGTCTGTTCTACTGGTATGAGTAATTTTGTAGGACATTCCTTATTTATTTCCTCCATATCTTCCTCGGTGAGGTTGTAATAGGACTAGAGCTCTTCTTTATGTTTGTCTCTGTATGCAGTGATATAGATGAAGGGCATGTATGTGCAGAACTTCGTTGTTGGCCTGAACCTATGAAGGGTGTTCATCGTCATGCGAGGGAAGGATTCAATGTCCCTCTTCAATTGTAGATAATAGGTGTGGAACACTGCATTTGACTTCCATTGCTTCACCATGTAGCTCGAATACCATAGCATAGTGAACTTCGCAACTAGTGGTTCAGATGACTCAATTTTAGGGAAGGTCGCTCCTTCCAACATCTCCCAAGAAATGAAAGCAATGAGAATCAACAACCAACTAAAATGGAACTCGTAGCCCCGATCCTAAGATTTGCAATAGTCTTTCTCTAACTGGTTGACGAGGTAGCATGCCCAGTTTATTTGCATCCCTTCAATGAATTTTCTTGCGAGGTCAACAAAAAACCCCATGACTTGCATTGGCTTATTCTTCCTGATGAGCTTACCGACGATCAACTAGCAGGCTAGGCACACTGCACCATTCTAGATGGAGGCTACCTTGTAGCCCCACTTCCCCTTCTCCACATCACCATAGGTGTCTTTGATTCGTTGCACCGGGGTGCAATCTACATCCTTCCTTGGGTAAAAATCATGTGGGTCTGGTCCTTGCATGCTCAACCCAGTGATCTAGTGGATTAGCACCAGATCGATAGTGATGCGCCTATCCAACCATAGGTAACCACCATGGAATCAAGACAGTAGGAGTTTAACGCACGCGTTAACCTCTTGATTCCTATTGAAGTGTGGTATCTTCATCACATTAAGGATGGTTGATCTTGAGATGTCCATAATCCATGACTGGGGGATTATCTTCGACTTCTTCCCCGTCATCTTAGTCAAGTACTTGTGTGGTGTCAACATTCCATATTTCTTGCAATCTCCCAAGTTGAAGTCACTGATCTTTGACGTCAGAATCTGTCCCAACTATGGTCCAACTACACATATCCCCTTCGAGAGTACGCAGTGATCAATGTTTAGTCGAAGTCCCTCGGGACGCTATCACGAGTAATTGTTCCAACCAGAGGCAGGATGTAGTCGGGCAGGATTGATGGGATGAGATTCACATTCGCTAAGTCATCACAATGCTTGATCTGTTTCTCTGTCACAGTTCAGGATGGCCCAAATCAATGTCCAGTCAATGGGGATGTTTTCACTTCTCTCGTTGATGAGGCTTGTGCCCCTGTGGACATGACCTTCTCAACCATGAGGTCTATGAGGATCTCTTCGATGGATTTCTCTACTGTGCTAAAGTCACTCGACATACATGCTCGAGATCAGATATCTCGAGTCGGTGAACAAACACTCAATGTAACAGAATGGGTGGTGAGGTCTCAATAAGCACAACGTAGTAATAGTCATCTCTCTGTGGACTCGAATAATCATTGTTTGAAAAAATTTTCTCGGTGCAACATTGGACAGGATAAATAGATAATGTCGTAACAGATTCCTCCAACAAGTCAAAAATCCTCAATCAATATGATTCCATCTATTATGGCATGGTCCCAACAGTCCAACGATGATGAATCCAACAATAACTGCAGTTCTGTCTATTCTGGAGCGTCGGTATAACGGTCGGGATGCCTCCAATGGTCATATTTCTTTGTTGTGGCGAAGTGTCATTCTACACTGCTCTACTATTCCGATGAAGTTCAAGTTCTGTAATCCTTCTTTCTGTGAAGTCTTCTCTAGGATTTCTTGCAATTTTTCTAACTTTGATTTCTTCTTCCTGAGCTTTCTAGCTTTCTTTCCTATGATCTGAGACATTAGCTTCCTCTTTCAATTTTTATTCTTATCCTCTCTTAGCATAGTAACTTCGCGTTGTTGAAGATCTTTTACAGGGTTCAAGGGTAATACTTTGTGGTATACCTAGGGAGGTAGTGGGGGAGCCCAGAGGGATACCACAAAGTATATCTGAGTCATCTCTCTGTGGACTCGAATAATCATCACTCTGGATCACAGTGATGAACCTGCAAAATTTTCTTTCTAGGATCCTGCATCCATTTGTTAGTCCAAAAATCCTTTCTAGGCATAGGAATAACATATCTTTCACTTTTTCTATCAAATCTACTCATATAAAATATTCTTTCTTCTAGTTATGCCCTAGTTTTCAGGCTATGACAAAATCTATCAAACATACCTAGATCCATACTTTCGAAATAAAAATTTCCACTTATCTTACCTTTATCAGAGCACAAAGTTTTAAGATATTACCTCTTTACTTTAGATCTGATTCCCTTCTTAGCATAGAGCTTCGCAAGTCAAGTAGAGTATTGTGCACTATAGTAGCAGATCTACGCACAAATATTCCTTCTTTTCTTCAGTTCCCAACAATCACAGTTTCGAGTCCCGACAACGAAACCATTTGTTGGTATAAGGGCAGACCCAGGGTTCAATGCTTCAACAGTGCACCAACAAAACCCTAACTATCGGCCCTTTCAGTAACACCTGGGAAGAAGATGAAGTCTCACCTGAGGTAGAGGCAGGGGTGGTTGTAGGACTTGTTGCATAGGGGCAGACCCAGGGTTCAATGCTACAACAATGCACCAACAAAACCCTAACTATCGACCCTTTCGACAACACCTGCGAAGAAGATGAAGTCTCACCCAAGGTAGAGGTAGGGGTGGTTGCAAGACTTAGGTGCCTACAACCTTAGCTGGGACACAGATCTATGATTATATTTCTTACAAAACACTTAGCATCAATAGTCAATCCTTATTATACTTTGTAGATATCATAGAGCATCACAGTATTCACTTAGATCTAAGGTAATTTAGCACTTAACAACAGTAAAATAGGTCATATATAGTAGATCAACACTAAGCATATTCATACATATCAGATATACTATTCATATATATTTATTGAAGCACAAAGAATAAGTAGACCTATCTAAATATATCAAAGCACTTAGCCACAACAGAGATAAACACACTAAGTCAAAGCACAGAGCATAACACACAAATTTGCGTGGTTCACCCCCACCCTGGGGCTACGTCCACCAGCTCTTCTTCTTTATTATCTTTAGTCAACCAGGTTACAGCATAGAGCTATCAAAATCCTACTCCACATAAGACATGAGATCTGCGTGCACCTCATTAGATCCTCCTTCCTTGAGTAGATCTAGCACAGAGCCTCCTTACAATCTGTGCACTCAACACTTACAATACTTGCACTCAACTCTGCAAGTCAATCGCATAGATCAATTCTACCACTAAGCCCTCATCTAATCTTCTCATCTACTTACATCACCTAGATATATATTTATACATTACAAAAGTGGGCCTAAGTGTGGGTAATCCCATTACATCCCTTTCCCATTACATTGTCCCAAAACCCCAAAAGACACAAAAAGTCATCCTATCGAAGACGAAGTGCCAAGAGAAGCAAAGATCATGTGATCTATGCTTCTCTTGGAACTTCATCTTCAACAGCCTGTCGAAGTCCCAAAAATGGTCAAATATGACCAAGTATTCCTCAAAACTTGGTCAAGGGCTAACGGGCCCCCAACACTCACCTGTGACTCGTCCCGAGTCACTCAGTTCTAACCAATTCTGTTTTGAATGCTTCAAGCTTGACTCGAGCCACTTCAACCTGCTGCATTGTTTTTTCCTCTTGCTCAGAGAACTCCTGGATGAGTGTGTCATTTACTTGTCCATTGAGGCACTGCTCTGCTGAGATGATGAACTATTCTACCTATGTTCCTTGGGTCTCGATCTCTGAAAATATCATGCATGTCTTCTCCTGCATGCGTTGGATTTTTTGAGTGACCTCCATTACTTGACTTTGAAGCGTGTGAATCTTCTATTGGGTGGTGCACTTCTCATGAGACCGCTTCATTCTGTCTATGGGTGATAAGGCCTTCAGCTACACCTGTAGATTTTTGGCTTCATGCTTCGCCTCCTGGAGATGCGACTCCAATTTATGAAATTCTAGATTCTCGGTTAGGATCTGATATATCTACACACTTCTGCTACTTAACTATTTGCATTCCTCAGTGAGTGCTTTAATCCCTTATATTGTTCTCTGGGTAGTCATTTCTCATTGGTCGTGCACTTCTTGTGGATTTTGTGGTATAGTCTGAAGTTCTAATTCCACGACTCTTTGTTGAAGTTGTTGAATAACTTCTACAAGCTTCATCACTTGGCATTCTATGGGTTCTTCTGCCTTCTTCTCTAAGCCAATCACAGAGAAGAATGCTTTGTTGACTGCTTCTCTAATCCCTATCTACTTCGCAAGAAGCTTCTCTTTATCTTTTTTAATCTTCACCCCATCTTCTTCAAATTTCTCTTGGATAACATACTTCTCTTGTTGTGTAGCTTGGAATTGCTCGATGACTTCCTTATTTAAGGCCTGGGTGGCCTGCACTGTTTCTTCCTATGCTTTCTCAAGGAGTACTTTGACTGTGTCAGCAATATTGTGGAGTTGAACTGGTTCATCTTCCACTTCTGTTGTTCCTTTTGGTAGGGGCACAGTTGAGACTACGCGGTTAGACTGGAGGGCTTGTTATACTCCTTGGAGCGCGATCTCGATTATGTTGTACATTGTCTCTTGCTTAGCTTCCTTCTTTTCTGTTATCTCTTTTATGGCTTCATTCATAGCTTCGATGAGGAAATTGAAGTCATCTGGAGCGAGCATGGTCTGCATCTTAGTTATGGGTGCTTTCGATTTCTTTTGGGAGGAAGGTGTTGGAGGTGAACCCTTCCTCTTATTTAGGATTTCTACTTCGTCTTCTGGCCTCTGTTTGACTTATTCTAAGTCTTCACCATTACCTCCTTGCTCTGGTGTAATGGATGCAGTTCTTATAGATCTTCTATCTACATCCTGTATTTCCTCATCCTTCTTTGTCTTTTTAGTTTTCTTTGTCTTACTAGGCCTAGGTGTATCCTGCGTAGATTTTGGGTTGTCGATGTCGGACATTTTTGTGGGGTCTACTGAAATAAGGAGGTATGTTGACCATTCCATGGTGATCTCCTCCGGGTTGTCTTCTGTCAGCTTATAATAAGACTAAAGTTGTTCCTTGTGCTCATTAGCATGTGTTGTAATGTATATGAAATTGTGGTCTGCGTGAACTTCATCAGAGGTCGAAACTTATGTAAATTATTCGGGGTCATGCGAGGCTCAGATTGGATGGCGAGCTTCAACTAGGTGTAGTAGGTATGGAATAGGGCATTGGATTTCCACTACTTTTTCATATCATTCGAGTACCATAGTGTATTGAAATTCGTGGCCAATGGTTCAAAGGGGTCGATGTTCAGGAAGGTTGCACCTTCTGGTAGCTCCCATGCAATGAAAGCTATAAGTATCAAGAGCCAGCTAAAATGGAATTCATGCCCCTTATCCTGGGCTTCTCTGCAGTCAATCTCTATTTTATTCACCAGGTACTTCACCCAATTCATCTGTAGTCCCTCTGTGCACTTCCCTGTAAGATCTACTACAAAGCCGGATACTTGCATGGATCGATTCTTTCATACCAAATTCCCTGCGATCAGTTGACATGCGAGGTGCACTGCACCACTTTCAATAGAATCTACCTTGTAGCCTTGCACACCTTTATCAACATCACCATAGGATTCTTTGATCTTCTACGCAAGAGCATGATCCACGGTCTTGCCAGGATAGTAATCATGGGGATCAGATCCCTGCATGCTAAGCCTGGTGATCCAATTGATCAGCATTGGATCAAATGTTATTCGACAGTTTAACCATAAATATCCTCCATGGTAGCTCGCCAGCAACAGCTTCACATAATAATTCACCTCCTGGTGTTTTCCGAAGTGCGATATCTTCATAATGTTCAGCAAGGTGGACTGTGCAAGGTTCATAGTCCACTACTAAGGGACAATCTTCAAGTTCTTTCCATTCATCTTCGTCATATATTTATAAGAAGAGAGCATGCCATAATCTTCCGGTCACCCAGGTTGTAGTCACTGAACATCAGGACTGCTATCTTGTCCTGTTCTATGTGGACTGTGCATACCCCTTTTGGTAGGTACGCAGTGACGAGAGTGTATTCAAATTCCCTAGGCACACTGTCTCTGTTGATCGCACCACTCATAGGTGGTATGTAAGAAGGTAGGATGGATGGGACCAACTCTGTGTTAGCCATATCGTCTTTATGTTTGGTTCTTCTTTCTACGTTGGCTCAGGATGTTCCTTCTCGACCAGTCGATGGGGAGTCTTTCACTCCTCTCGTCGATAATGCCTGTAAACCTATAGACAATCCTCTCTCTGACGTGACTCTTTTGGTTTTGAGGCTATCGAGTACCTCTCTCACAAACTCTTCAGCTGCACTAAATTCGTTAGACATATACGCTCAAGATAAATATATCGGGTTCTCAAAGTAAGGTAGGTACTGTAAAGAGTAAGAGTAGATTAATCACTGGTCACAATTCATGTATTCTGTGGGCTCAAATTCTCAATCAACAAAAGTGTCTTATGTGCATGGCACGATGGAATAAGTAAGAAATTCTATAACGACTCATTTGTAATGGATATGGGGCTTCATTAAATCTTGTTCTATCCGTTATGGCGTAGTCTAACAATTTGGTGATGAGTCGTCAATGTTTTTCAATCCTTTTGGAGCGGCAGTCGAATGGATATATCAGCTTCCAATGGCTATATTGTTTTTCCACGACGAAGTTCCCTATGTCGTTGTTTTGATATCCTAGTGAATCTCCAATTCTGTAATTTTTCATTCTGCGAGGCTCCCTCTGGAACCTTCTGTAGTATTTCGATCTGGGCTTTCTTGTTACTTAGCTTTCTAGCCTTCTTCCTAGTGAGCTTTGTCTCAGTGATCATTTTTCCATTCTGATTCTTATCCTCATTAGATATAGTCACTTCGCGTTGTCGATATTCTTTCTTTGGTTTCAAGGGTAATACTTCTACAATGTTTGGAACATGCATCTCAGTCCCCTGTGGTTCTTCTAGCATTCTTACAACTTTGACATTCGAGTTCCTGGTGTCAAATAGCTCTGATTTGTTATCTTTTTCTTTCATCAAGTAGGTGATCTTTCTAGTCATGAAATCCATTAGGTCTTGCTTATTCTTTTCTAGGGTTTCCTTTTCTTCTTTTCTTTGGATCTGATCTTTCTCAATATAGGTCTTACCTAACAAAGTTGTAAATGGGGTGTTGTTCTCAATAAAATTGATAACTTCAAATTGTTCCTCTATTGAAGTTTCATTGATGCTCAAAGATATCTGGGTAATCCTTCCACATAGGGTTACCAATTTTCCTTTAAACAAACTTATTCCTCCCAATGAAGGAATCATAGAAGGCCTTCCTAGGGTTTCCCAAGTTCTTTCTGTCATAATATTCACCCATGTTTCCTCATCTAGAACACAGTCTATGTTGAAGTCTCCTATTTTTACTTCGATTTACTCTTTGTTTTTGAAGATTTATGATAAACTGACATCTTTATGCCCATTCATAGTTTCATTCATTTGTATTAATATTTTTTTTTATTCTTTCTGGGATTTTGCTATTTTTGGATCTGCCTTAGGGTTTTCTTCATGCAGATTCATTATTTCAAGCTTAGCAATCATTCTAGGGCAATCCAATACTTCATGGTCCAAAGCTTTGCAAAAGAGACAACTAGTTTTTCCACCAGGGCATTCCTTAGCTAGATGTCTCAGTCGTCTGCAACTGTAACATAGGGTTAATCCTCTCTTCCTTTTAAATGATCCCCTGCCTTTTCTGTACTGTGCACCAGGATCATGGTAGCTAGGTTGCAAAAAAATCTTTCTAGGATCCTGCATCCATTTGTTAGTCCAAACATTCTTTCTATGCATAGGTATAACATATCTATCACTGTACTTATCAGATCTATTCATATCAAGCTTTCTTTCATCTATTAATGCCCTAGTTTTCAAGCTAGGATAGAATCTATCAAACATACCTAGATTCATGCTTTAGAAACAAAACATTTCACTTATCTTACTTTTACAGAGAAAAAATCTTTCAGATCTAAAAACTTTTAACTATTCTTACCTTTATCAGAACACCGAGCTTACAGATCTTACCTCTTTTCTTCAGAGACTTCCACTTTTACCTTTCTTAGAGAACAAAGCATTCAGATATCACTTCTTTTTATTCAGATCTGTCCTTCCTTCTTTAGCACATATATTTTTAGATCACATGGATTATTGTGCACTAGGGCACATATCCGTGCATAGAGCTTCCATGGTTTCAGGAGGAATCTTTGCACAAAGCTTCTTCTTCCTCAGTTCCCAACAATCACACTTTCAGGTCTCGGCAATGGAACCATTTGTTGACATAGGGGAAGGCCTAGGGTTCAACGCTACAACAATGCACCAATAAAACCCTTACTACCGGCCCTTTCGGCAACACCTGCGAAGCAGATGAAGTCTCACCCAAGGTAGAGGTAGGGGTGGTTGCAAGACTCAGGTGTCTGCAACCTTAGCTGGGACACAAATCTGTGATTGTATTTCTTATAGAACACTTAGCATCAATATTCAATCCTTATTATATTTCACAAATAGCACAGAGCATCGCAGTATTCACTTAGATCTAAGGTAATTTAGCACTTAGAAATAGTAAAACAGGTCATATATAGTAGATCAACACTAAGAATATTCATACATATCAGATCTACTATTCATATATATTTATTGAAGCACAAAGCATAAGTATATCTATCTAAATATATCAAAGCACTTAGCCACAGCAGAGATAAACACACTAATTCAAAGCACAAAGCATAACACATAGATTTATGTGGTTCACCCCCACCCTAGGGCTATTTCCACCAACTCTTCTTCTTTATTATCTTTAGTCAATCATGTTACAACACAAAGCTATCAAAATCCTACTCTGCATAGGATAGGAGATCTGCACGCACCTCGCCAGATCCTCCTTCCTTGAGTAGATCTAGCATAGAGCCTCCTTACAATCTATGCACTCAACACTTACAATACTTGCACTTAGCTCTGCAAGTCAATCACATAGATCAATTCTAGCACTAAACCCTTGGCTAATCTTCTTGTTTATTACATYGCCTAGATATCTATTTATACATTAAAAAAGTGGGCCTAAGCATGGGTAAACCCAAGGGCCGACATCCCWTTCCCATTACATTGTCCCAAAACCCAAAAAGTGGGMCAARATCYTGTGATCTCTRCTTCGCTTGGYGCTCCATMTTCAACAGGCTATCAAATTCCCAAAAACKGTCAAATATGACCAAGTATTCCTCAAAACTTGGTCAAGGGCCAACATGACTCAAGTTTCTACAACCTAGCTGGGACACATATCTGTGATCACAATAGTTAACAGAGCACTTAGGAATTAACATTCATTATCTTTTACCCTTATCCACACCGCAGGTCAAAACCCTAATTACAGAACAACGCAGTATTCAACAAGATCTAAGCATGTTTATCCATTTAGCACATAGCATCAAAGTAGATCTACCATTAATTCACAGCATAAGCACTAAGATACCATCTCAGATGAATTTAGCATAAAGATTACAGCACTAAGCATAAATCACATCAATAAAATATCAACTATACAACACAAAGCAAGCATGACACAAGATATACGTGGTTCACCCCAGTGTGGAACTACGTCCACCAACTCTTATTATTCTTTATTATCTTATATCAATCTTCGTACATGCACAGAGATTCAGAACCCACTCCGCATAGGACAGGATATATGTGCGCACCTCGCCAGATCCTCCTTCCCCAAGTTAGGTTACAACACAAATCCTTCTTATAGTCTGCAAACAAGCTTCTTACAATCACTCGCACTTAGCTCTACAAGTTCTCAACACATAGCATGTGTTGAAACATATAGTTTTCTTAAATTTAGACTTTAATAATTGTCATTTGAATAAGAATAAAACTCTCCCGAGTCTCACCATTGATAAAGTCTTCTGATTTATTGAACGATCTAAAATTCTTAAAAGTGATGGAGCCACCCTTTCATTAAAAAGTCAGATCGCTAAAGACAAGTTTTTTTTTAAATGTCAGGTTTCGGGGTTTCGTGATACTAACAGTCGAACATGTAAAGAAACCCAAATCCCGATATACGAAGTCGCGAAGTTAATTTAAAATTAAACAGGGTTAATTAAACAATTAAGAATAATTAACGGTAATTAAATCTTATCATAATTTCGCGTTTCGGGAATTCTGCCTCAAACGACAACTTAAAATCCCGATACACAAAGTCATGAAACCTTTATTAATCATGATTAATTAACAAATTTAAACATTGATTAATATTACTTAATCAATTGCAATTTCTCGATCCAGGGGTCCTTAAATCAAACTAAGTCAAAGATAGTAAATATTTTTGCATTTCGGAAATCGAGGGTTTACCATTC
>JZKD02S0269716.1:0-19641 GCA_000966675.3 Picea glauca
CTCTGTGGAACCTTCTGGGAACTTGCTTGCGGCCTATTTGAAGTTTAGTTGGTTCTTAGTTATGTGTTTTGTCTGTCAATTTGTATACCGTAGAACTTCAACTGTTCTTTGGAGGACACGACACAATATAATTGAATTTTTTAGCTAGTTGGTTCGTAGATCCGCCTGATAGTTTCTATTGCGTTGTCATGCAAATGTACTATGTGGCTTGTTTTACCATATTTCCTTCATCAATGAACCTGGTCAAATTATTGTTCTAGAATAATTTGAAATTAACGAATATATAGTGTGTCAAGTGCAATTGTACTATCATATCAACAAGAGGCCCTTAAAATTCAAATCGGTCGTTGTTTTGGCATTTTTGCTTATTCGATGAACTTGGTAAAATTGATGTCCTTGAATAATTTGAAATCAACAAATATATATTATGCGGAGTGCAATTGTGCTATCATATGAACAAGAGGCCCTTTAAATTGAAATTGGTCCTTGTTATGCTTGCGGTGATAGAATTTTAAAAAAACTTTATTTTCTTTCCTTCATTTTTTTAAAAATAAGCAATTTAACATCCTTTAATAAATTAATGTAATTCACTTGTACAAAATCCATATTTAATATTAATAATTTAGTATTTGAAAATAATGCTTTTAGATAAAGATAGATAGGATGACCATCCCTAGAGAATTGCAATCTTGAAGCCGCCATTCGTGTAGTCCCATCAATTTCTATTTTGCAGAACTTCGAGTGTTGTTTGGAGGACATGGAACAATAAAAGTGCAATGTTGAGTGAAGCAGCCCGAAAGTTCGCCCCTCAATTTGTATATCGTGTAACTATGGGTACTATTTGTAGGACACGGAACAAAAAAGGCTCAATTTTCAGCCTGCCAGGCCTAGAACCCGCAATGCAAAAAGTGCCTAAGTATGAAATGAGGGATCCGCATATGCTCTATAAAATCTCATGTCCATACTTTATAAAAGTACATGTTTTCTATGTATTGCTCATTTGTCGGAATATTTTTATATCACTCAAACGGCCAAATTGTACAAACTTTCTTGTCTAATTAAATTTTGCAATATCAATATTTAATATTAATTATTTACGTCAATTCCATCTATCAATCTGTATATCGCAGAACTCCGAGTGCTATTTGGAGGACACGGAACAATGAAAGTGTAGTGTTGATCAGCCAGCCCACATGTATGGTTGTCAATTTGTATATTGCGGGATTGTGGGTGCTATTTGTAGAGCGTGAAACAATTGAGGTCCAATTTTCATTCCGAAAGCCCCCGATCCTAAAAAGTGGCTAAATATGGAATTAATCTAAAATCGATACAAAACAATAAAAGTGCAATGTTGAGCCAACCATCCCGTAATTCCAATTGTCAATTTGTATATCGTGGAAGTCTGGGTGCTATTTGTAGGACACAGAACAACAGAGGTTCAATTTTCAGCCCGCCAGGCCGAGAACTCGCGATCCAAAAAGTATCCAAGTATGGAATGAGGGATCCGCATATTCTCTATAAAATTGATGTTGATTCAAGCAACCCACAAGTCCGCCTGTCAATTTGTATATCGTGGAAGTCTGGGTGCTATTTGTAGAACACGAAACAAAAAAGGCTCAATTTTCAGCCTGCCAGGCCGAGAACTCGCGATCCAAAAGATGTATGAGTATGGAATGAGGGATCCACATATGCTCTATAAAATCGCATGTTGAGTCAAGCAGCCCGCAAGTTCATCTGTCAAATTGTATATCGCAGAAAATTGGGTGCTATTTGCAGAACACGAAACAAAAAATGCTCAATTTTCAGCTCGCCAAGCTGAGAACCCGCGATCCAAAAAGTCCCTAAGTATGGAATGAGGGATCCGCATATGCTCTATAAAATCTCATGTCCATACTTTATAAAAGTACATGTTTACTATGTATTGCTCGTTTATCAAAATACTTTTATATCACTCGCTCGACCAGATTGTACAAACTTTCTCGTCTAATTAAATTCTGCAATATCAATATTTAATATTAATAATTTACCCGGAGACCATCTGTCAATCTGTATATGGCGGAACTCTGAGTGCTATATGGAACACACAGAACAATGAAAGTGCAATGTTCAGCAACCAACTCGCAGGTTCGGTTGTGAATTTGTATATCACAGAATTGTGGGTGCTATTTGTAGAGTGCGGAACAATAGATGTCCAATTTTTAGCCCGCCGACTCGAGAGGCCCCGATCCAAAAAAGTGAGTAAATATGAAATTAATACAGAATCGCTATGGGACAATAAAAGTGCAATGTTGAGCCAACCAACCTGCAAGTCCGCTTGTTAATTTGTGTATCGCGAAAGTCTAGGTGCTATTTGTAGGACACAGAATAATAGAGGTTCAATTTTCAGCCTCCCAGGTCGAGAATCCGCGATCCAAAAAGTGCCCAAGTATGGAATGAGGGATCCACATATGCTCTATAAATTTTCATGTCCATACTTTATAAAAGTACATGTTTACTATGTATTGCTCGTTTGTCGGAAAACGTTTATATCGCTTGCCCGACCAGGTTGTACAAACTGTCGTCTAATTAAATTGTGCAATATCAATATGTAATATTAATAATTTAATGTTCAAAATAATGTTTTTAGATATGTTAGATAGTTGATAGGGATTGACATATGTAAACTATGGTAAACTTGAACTCGGTAGCCTTTTAGTCCATCTATCAATCTGTATATCATGGAACTCCGAGTGCTATTTGGAGAACATGGAACAATGAAATTGCAATGTTGAGCCAAGCAATTCGCAGGTCCACTTGTCAATTTGTATATTGTAGAATTGTGGGTGCTATTTGTAGAGCGCAGAACAATAGAATCCCAATTTTCAGCCTGAGAGCCCCTGATCCAAAAAGTGGCTAAATATGGAATGGTGAATCCGTACATGATCTATAAAAATTTCATGTCCATAGTTTATAAGAGTACATAGTTAGTATGTATTATTCATTTTTTGGAAAACTTGTAGGTGTGGAAGCCAGCGGATTCATTACTTTAGATTTCACTTACTTTTATATTACCAGGCCGACCGACCGCTTCGTCGTTTGATATTGTAATAAACAAATATAAACTGGCCCAAGTCTAATTGTGCTATGACATGAATACGAGTCCCTTAAAATTCAAATAGCTGGCAAGTCTACTTGTCAATTTGTATGTCGCGGAAATGTGGGTGCTATTTGTAGGACATGGAACAACAGAGGGCCAATTTTGAACCCGCCAGCCTGAGAATCCACCATCCAAATACTGGCTAAGTATCGAATGAGAGATCCGTACATGCTCTATAAAATGTCATGTCCATAGTTTTGAGAAGCAAATATTTACTATGTACTACTCGTTTCCTCTGAATCCTGTTTAAAAGATAGGGAACAATAGAACTGCAATGTTGAGCGATCCAGTCCGCAACTTTAGCAATCAATTTGTATATCGCAGGATTTTGGGTGCTATTTGTAGGATACGTATCGATAAAGGCCCAATTTTGAGCCTGACAGACTGAGAACCTGCAATGGAAAAAGTGGCAAAGTATGAAATGCGGGATTCGTACAAACTCTAAAAGAACCTCGTGTCCATACCTTGTAAGAGTTCATACTTAGGGATTCACGAATTGAATTTGAATTGTGTTATTACATCAATAGGAGGCCCTTAAAATTGAAATAGTCCGCAAATGGGCTTGTCAATTTGTATATCGTGGAATTGTGGGTGCTATTTGTAGGACAGGGAACAACAAAGTCCCACTTTTGCAATTTACAAATTTGCAGTTTTCATTAACACTCTGCAATATTTTAATGTTTAAAAAAAAACAAAAGAGTTTCCAGGGAGTAATTATATGTATATGTAAATATAATTTTTAAATATGATGTTTTTATTTTTATCATATACTTTTGCTTTATGTTTATCTATCACTGAGATGCAATATGACCATCGACCCTTCACGTCTCCTGGGTATATCTTCTGTCATTTTTCTTTTGTAACCCGCCCATCCGCTTTCCATACTTAGGTATTTGTTGGAATCAGTTGCGCCATCACTGTTGCCTGCGTACTTGTTTCTAGATGTGCAATAATTAAGTTTTAATGGTAGTAGTCATCCTACAGGAACCGTGAACATTGTCATTAATGTCCGAAAATCCAGAGAAGATTTGTCATTACTACGAATTAAACTAAGATTTGCGCACAAGTATGTTATGTTTTCCAAGTATTCATTTCGAAGACGTTGCAATATTTTTTTTAATCTCTCTTTGTTGTCACCGCGACCTTCGCACTTTTTCCTAATTGTGCAATTAGTGATCTGTGATGGTGACAACTCATTCCACATGAACCCTCGAGGTTGTTATTGATCAACAAAAGGCTCGAGAAGATATTCCATTGATATGAATTAAACCATAACTTACAAAGGGTTATATTATACCTCCTCGATTTTCATTTCAAATATTGTCTTCAGCAAACGAAAATTCTTAATAACTTGTCACAGCATCTATGTCTAGACACAATAAACACATTGGAGCATAATGGTCATAGGTTTCACTATTTCAGGGAATATTCTTACTATTCATCTCCCTCCGCCCAGGAGAAAAAAAGGAGATGGTTCCTTGGTACACCAAGAGATATATTTCAAGCCAAAAAATTCAAAGGCAACACTGCCTACTCACAGAACCTGGCCACTTACATTCATGGCTGTCCCAGAAGTTGATGTCATGAATTTCGAACCGAAAGCAGATGATCTGATGGGCGATGATACGACAATGCATGATGGCAATGCAGAGAATCTTCCCACTCCCNTACTATGTATTGCTCGTTTATCAAAATACTTTTATATCACTCGCTCGACCAGATTGTACAAACTTTCTCGTCTAATTAAATTCTGCAATATCAATATTTAATATTAATAATTTACTCAGAGTCCATCTGTCAATCAGTATATGGCGGAACTCTGAGTGCTATATGGAACACACAGAACAATGAAAGTGCAATGTTCAGCAACCAACTCGCAGGTTCGGATGTGAATTTGTATATCACAGAATTGTGGGTGCTATTTGTAGAGTGCGGAACAATAGATGTCCAATTTTTAGCCTGCCGACTCGAGAGGCCCCGATCCAAAAAAGTGACTAAATATGAAATTAATACGGAATCGCTATGGGACAATAAAAGTGCAATGTTGATCCAACCAACCCGCAAGTCCGCTTGTTAATTTGTGTATCGCGAAAGTCTAGGTGCTATTTGTAGGACATAGAATAATAGAGGTTCAATTTTCAGCCTGCCAGGTCGAGAATCCGCGATCCAAAAAGTGCCCAAGTATGGAATGAGGGATACACATATGCTCTATAAATTTTCATGTCCATACTTTATAAAAGTACATGTTTACTATGTATTGCTCGTTTGTCGGAAAACTTTTATATCGCTTGCCCGACCAGGTTGTACAAACTGTCGTGGGTAAAATCATGAAGATGGGTTACACTTTTGCTTGTTTTATGAGAAAAAAAACTGTATTTTCACAATTTCTTCAACTTTCGGCATACAAAAGTATTTTTTTATTTTAGAATTTCACTTTACAGTAAAAACAAAACTTTTGAAGAATTTTGTTAGCTTTCCAATGACTATTTTTCAATTTTTTTTTATCATGCTTTGATATGTGAATTTGACAATTGTTTAACAGTATGTTCCTTAAACATGAAAGGAATGATAATGAGTAACATTTTTCTACAACAATATATCTATAATTAAACTTATGTTTTTAAGAAACGAAATATACCGCAACAATCTATAAAGACTCTATTTTATTATGACTATAATTTTGAATCTAACGAATGAATATTATAATTTCTAGAATTTTTTTAAGTTGAACAAGATGAAAACGTTGAAAATTTTAAACACATGTTTTTCTACACCTTGTATTTATCTTAATTTTTACTTAAAACTAAAATCTAAATATACCCTTTTGAAAAGAACAGTTTAAGGATTATGAATATATGTTTTTCTAAATTTTTCACTGTATATTTTTAGAGATACCGATATTTCATTTCACTGAATCATAATGTTTGCTCAAAAATATTATGCAATGATTTTTTTTAAATATTAAATAAAATTAGATAAAAATAAAGAAAATGAAAACAAATTATAGGAATTGAAAGTAGATTCAATTTTGGAAATGTTGGTGTCATTTTCAAAACCAAATTCTGAGTATTTGCAGGAGTCCACAACCTCCAAAGTTCATGTAAGCTTGGAGGAATTCTCTGGTTTCTGAATATAGTCCCAATTTTTAGTTTTCAGCCGAAATAATATTTCGGCCAAAAGGTTTATTTTTAACGGATCCCATTAAAAATAAACCTTTCGGCCGAAATATTCTTACCGCAGGAAAAACAAACATCTGAAAAATCTTGTACACGACTATCAAGAGCACTGTCAGGGCATCATTCGATTTGACATGCAAACTTTCGGTCGAACAATGTTTCGGCCAAAAAATCCTTTATTTCGACCGAAAGAAAAAAGAGTTCAGCCGAAAAAATGCCGTGAGGAATTTTGGAGACCCGATTCTCACAAAAGTGTTACCCAACTTCATGATTTTACCCTCGTCTAATTAAATTGTGCAATATCAATATGTAATATTAATAATTTAATGTTCAAAATAATGTTTTTAGATATGTTAGATAGTTGATAGGGATTGACATATGTAAACTATGGAAAACTTGAACTCGGTAGCCTTTTAGTCCATCTATCAATCTGTATATCATGGAACTCCGAGTGCTATTTGGAGAACATGGAACAATGAAATTGCAATGTTGAGCCAAGCAATTCGCAGGTCCACTTGTCAATTTGTATATTGTAGAATTGTGGGTGCTATTTGTAGAGCGCAGAACAATAGAATCCCAATTTTCAGCCTGAGAGCCCCTGATCCAAAAAGTGGCTAAATATGGAATGGTGAATCCGTACATGATCTATAAAAATTTCATGTCCATAGTTTATAAGAGTACATAGTTAGTATGTATTATTCATTTTTTGGAAAACTTGTAGGTGTGGAAGCCAGCGGATTCATTACTTTAGATTTCACTTACTTTTATATTACCAGGCCGACCGACCGCTTCGTCGTTTGATATTGTAATAAACAAATATAAACTGGCCCAAGTCTAATTGTGCTATGACATGAATACGAGTCCCTTAAAATTCAAATAGCTGGCAAGTCTACTTGTCAATTTGTATGTCGCGGAAATGTGGGTGCTATTTGTAGGACATGGAACAACAGAGGGCCAATTTTGAACCCGCCAGCCTGAGAATCCACCATCCAAATACTGGCTAAGTATCGAATGAGAGATCCGTACATGCTCTATAAAATGTCATGTCCATAGTTTTGAGAAGCAAATATTTACTATGTACTACTCGTTTCCTCTGAATCCTGTTTAAAAGATAGGGAACAATAGAACTGCAATGTTGAGCGATCCAGTCCGCAACTTTAGCAATCAATTTGTATATCGCAGGATTTTGGGTGCTATTTGTAGGATACGTATCGATAAAGGCCCAATTTTGAGCCTGACAGACTGAGAACCTGCAATGGAAAAAGTGGCAAAGTATGAAATGCGGGATTCGTACAAACTCTAAAAGAACCTCGTGTCCATACCTTGTAAGAGTTCATACTTAGGGATTCACGAATTGAATTTGAATTGTGTTATTACATCAATAGGAGGCCCTTAAAATTGAAATAGTCCGCAAATGGGCTTGTCAATTTGTATATCGTGGAATTGTGGGTGCTATTTGTAGGACAGGGAACAACAAAGTCCCACTTTTGCAATTTACAAATTTGCAGTTTTCATTAACACTCTGCAATATTTTAATGTTTAAAAAAAAACAAAAGAGTTTCCAGGGAGTAATTATATGTATATGTAAATATAATTTTTAAATATGATGTTTTTATTTTTATCATATACTTTTGCTTTATGTTTATCTATCACTGAGATGCAATATGACCATCGACCCTTCACGTCTCCTGGGTATATCTTCTGTCATTTTTCTTTTGTAACCCGCCCATCCGCTTTCCATACTTAGGTATTTGTTGGAATCAGTTGCGCCATCACTGTTGCCTGCGTACTTGTTTCTAGATGTGCAATAATTAAGTTTTAATGGTAGTAGTCATCCTACAGGAACCGTGAACATTGTCATTAATGTCCGAAAATCCAGAGAAGATTTGTCATTACTACGAATTAAACTAAGATTTGCGCACAAGTATGTTATGTTTTCCAAGTATTCATTTCGAAGACGTTGCAATATTTTTTTTAATCTCTCTTTGTTGTCACCGCGACCTTCGCACTTTTTCCTAATTGTGCAATTAGTGATCTGTGATGGTGACAACTCATTCCACATGAACCCTCGAGGTTGTTATTGATCAACAAAAGGCTCGAGAAGATATTCCATTGATATGAATTAAACCATAACTTACAAAGGGTTATATTATACCTCCTCGATTTTCATTTCAAATATTGTCTTCAGCAAACGAAAATTCTTAATAACTTGTCACAGCATCTATGTCTAGACACAATAAACACATTGGAGCATAATGGTCATAGGTTTCACTATTTCAGGGAATATTCTTACTATTCATCTCCCTCCGCCCAGGAGAAAAAAAGGAGATGGTTCCTTGGTACACCAAGAGATATATTTCAAGCCAAAAAATTCAAAGGCAACACTGCCTACTCACAGAACCTGGCCACTTACATTCATGGCTGTCCCAGAAGTTGATGTCATGAATTTCGAACCGAAAGCAGATGATCTGATGGGCGATGATACGACAATGCATGATGGCAATGCAGAGAATCTTCCCACTCCCGCCCCCAAATTGAAATCAACCATAATGAATGGAACTTCCCAGCTCGATGATGGCAATCATGACAACACCAAAAGCAGTTTCAAAAAAGAAACCAAGGGTAAATGCAATAGCCAC
Source organism: Picea glauca (assembly GCA_000966675.3). Classification (NCBI taxonomy): domain Eukaryota; kingdom Viridiplantae; phylum Streptophyta; class Pinopsida; order Pinales; family Pinaceae; genus Picea; species Picea glauca. Next base: position 8,952 of record JZKD02S0269716.1, read on the forward strand.
TTTGCAACATGAAAGTAGGAATTCCAGAGTTCGAAATTAGTCTGTTTTGGGCAAAAGACTTTCACTGTGAAGCAATGATATGTTGATGCTCACAGAGATATATTTCAAGCCAAAAAATTATTGATTGACATCTTCGGGAATCAGGTCCAAAACTCTCGCTATTGTAAGGCATTTTTCTGCTAGTCATCTCCTTCCACCCAGAATGGACTAATTTGGCCCTCTAGAATTACACGTGCAACTTGTGCTCTTGATTTTTTTTGGACTTTGCAGAGGCGGTATTAGCTAAGGGCTATTCCATTTTCCCTACAACGCTTTTCGTCTTCTTCCTCACTAGAAGCTTCTGAAAACTATCAATTTCAGCACAGGATGATTCATCGAGGAGAAAACTGCAAAGATCTTGCATACTACGGATCCCATGCGTGTGTTTGTTGCAGATACGTTCAATGTTTTGGCCCGAAGAACTGGGTCGAATTTCTAAGGATAGAGGTACAATACTCGGTGTTTTTTTTTTTTTTTTNAAACTTGAACTCGGTAGCCTTTTAGTCCATCTATCAATCTGTATATCATGGAACTCCGAGTGCTATTTGGAGAACATGGAACAATGAAATTGCAATGTTGAGCCAAGCAATTCGCAGGTCCACTTGTCAATTTGTATATTGTAGAATTGTGGGTGCTATTTGTAGAGCGCAGAACAATAGAATCCCAATTTTCAGCCTGAGAGCCCCTGATCCAAAAAGTGGCTAAATATGGAATGGTGAATCCGTACATGATCTATAAAAATTTCATGTCCATAGTTTATAAGAGTACATAGTTAGTATGTATTATTCATTTTTTGGAAAACTTGTAGGTGTGGAAGCCAGCGGATTCATTACTTTAGATTTCACTTACTTTTATATTACCAGGCCGACCGACCGCTTCGTCGTTTGATATTGTAATAAACAAATATAAACTGGCCCAAGTCTAATTGTGCTATGACATGAATACGAGTCCCTTAAAATTCAAATAGCTGGCAAGTCTACTTGTCAATTTGTATGTCGCGGAAATGTGGGTGCTATTTGTAGGACATGGAACAACAGAGGGCCAATTTTGAACCCGCCAGCCTGAGAATCCACCATCCAAATACTGGCTAAGTATCGAATGAGAGATCCGTACATGCTCTATAAAATGTCATGTCCATAGTTTTGAGAAGCAAATATTTACTATGTACTACTCGTTTCCTCTGAATCCTGTTTAAAAGATAGGGAACAATAGAACTGCAATGTTGAGCGATCCAGTCCGCAACTTTAGCAATCAATTTGTATATCGCAGGATTTTGGGTGCTATTTGTAGGATACGTATCGATAAAGGCCCAATTTTGAGCCTGACAGACTGAGAACCTGCAATGGAAAAAGTGGCAAAGTATGAAATGCGGGATTCGTACAAACTCTAAAAGAACCTCGTGTCCATACCTTGTAAGAGTTCATACTTAGGGATTCACGAATTGAATTTGAATTGTGTTATTACATCAATAGGAGGCCCTTAAAATTGAAATAGTCCGCAAATGGGCTTGTCAATTTGTATATCGTGGAATTGTGGGTGCTATTTGTAGGACAGGGAACAACAAAGTCCCACTTTTGCAATTTACAAATTTGCAGTTTTCATTAACACTCTGCAATATTTTAATGTTTAAAAAAAAACAAAAGAGTTTCCAGGGAGTAATTATATGTATATGTAAATATAATTTTTAAATATGATGTTTTTATTTTTATCATATACTTTTGCTTTATGTTTATCTATCACTGAGATGCAATATGACCATCGACCCTTCACGTCTCCTGGGTATATCTTCTGTCATTTTTCTTTTGTAACCCGCCCATCCGCTTTCCATACTTAGGTATTTGTTGGAATCAGTTGCGCCATCACTGTTGCCTGCGTACTTGTTTCTAGATGTGCAATAATTAAGTTTTAATGGTAGTAGTCATCCTACAGGAACCGTGAACATTGTCATTAATGTCCGAAAATCCAGAGAAGATTTGTCATTACTACGAATTAAACTAAGATTTGCGCACAAGTATGTTATGTTTTCCAAGTATTCATTTCGAAGACGTTGCAATATTTTTTTTAATCTCTCTTTGTTGTCACCGCGACCTTCGCACTTTTTCCTAATTGTGCAATTAGTGATCTGTGATGGTGACAACTCATTCCACATGAACCCTCGAGGTTGTTATTGATCAACAAAAGGCTCGAGAAGATATTCCATTGATATGAATTAAACCATAACTTACAAAGGGTTATATTATACCTCCTCGATTTTCATTTCAAATATTGTCTTCAGCAAACGAAAATTCTTAATAACTTGTCACAGCATCTATGTCTAGACACAATAAACACATTGGAGCATAATGGTCATAGGTTTCACTATTTCAGGGAATATTCTTACTATTCATCTCCCTCCGCCCAGGAGAAAAAAAGGAGATGGTTCCTTGGTACACCAAGAGATATATTTCAAGCCAAAAAATTCAAAGGCAACACTGCCTACTCACAGAACCTGGCCACTTACATTCATGGCTGTCCCAGAAGTTGATGTCATGAATTTCGAACCGAAAGCAGATGATCTGATGGGCGATGATACGACAATGCATGATGGCAATGCAGAGAATCTTCCCACTCCCACCCCCAAATTGAAATCAACCATAATGAATGGAACTTCCCGGCTCGATGATGGCAATCATGACAACACCAAAAGCAGTTTCAAAAAAGAAACCAACGGTAAATGCAATAGCCACTTTGCAACGCGAAAGTAGGAATTCCAGAGTTCGAAATTAGTCTGTTTTGGGCAAAAGACTTTCACTGTGAAGCAATGATATGTTGATGCTCCCAGAGATATATTTCAAGCCAAAAAATTATTGATTGACATCTTCGGGAATTAGGTCCAAAACTCTCGCTATTGTAAGGCATTTTTCTGCTAGTCATCTCCTTCCACCCAGAATGGACTAATTTGGCCCTCTAGAATTACACGTGCAACTTGTGCTCTTGAATTTTTTTGGACTTTGCAGAGGCGGTATTAGCTAAGGGATATTCCATTTTCCCTACAACGCTTTTCGTCTTCTTCCTCACCAGAAGCTTCTGAAAACTATCAATTTCAGCACAGGATGATTCATCGAGGAGAAAACTGCAAAGATCTTGCATACTATGGATCCCATGCGTGTGTTTGTTGCAGATACGTTCAATGTTTTGGCCCGAAGAACTGGGTCGAATTTCTAAGGATAGAGGTACAATACTCAGTGTTTTTTTTTAAATGGATTTGCTATTAAGAAATATTTTCTTTCGACTCTTCGTTGATGCTTCTTTTCTGGATTCAACGCATGTTCTCATTGGCATGGTTTGGTGCTCTTGCACTTCTTCGATATTGTGTTTACTTGGGTTATTTTTTTCTAAAATGGAACATCTAACAATTATATGACAATGCACTGTGTCAATCCACCAGCCTTTTATGCAAACAAAAAATAGATTCCACAGTTTGAAACCAACGTTCAATTCTATTCGCAATGCAAATAGAACATAACAATACCAATGCACAATGTTGCAGCAAAATCGTTATTCTTGTTTCTAGACATGCAATTATTAAGTTTTAATGCTAACAAACCATAATGCAAGAAGTTTAATAGTTGAGTTAATATGTTGCACTCATGGAAGAATRTATTAAAAACATAGTTACACCCACAAGTTCCAATAAATTCTAATCTTTAACAAAGCATTTGTTGGCAATTAGTAGAAAATGAAGTTTAATAGTTAACTTAATATTTTACAGTCATGGAAGAATGTATGAAGAACATATTTACACGCACACGTTGCAATAAAATCTAATCTTCAACAATGCATTTGTTTACAATTAGTACAAAATGATGGTTTTGCAACAATGGGAATTCTTGGAAACCAACTCGCACTTACGAAAACTGCCTCCCGGTTTTTTTTTATTTTCCCACCCTTTTATTCCCTCTAGTTTCTTTTCCTGGTTACTTAATCATTTTTTTCCCGAAAATGCCTTGTTGCGCAGCTTGGCGAATTGACACGTTTCCAACGACTGCTTTCCCTTTCTTTAAGTTGACCCTCTATTGTTCAGTGTCCTACAACTGGCACCCAAAGTTCCGCGATATACAAATTGACAGGTGGACTTGCCTGTTGGGTGGGTCAACATTTCACTTCTACTTTTCTACGACCTCCAAACAACATTCAGAGCTCCACGATATACAAATTGACAGACGGTCTCCAGGGCTGGAAAGCTCATGATTACCTTTCTTTACCGATGGAAAAGTGCTAAAATGAGCCATACCACATTTGCGGAACATAAGCTATATTAAAGGGCAAAGTATTTCCTCTATACTTCTGTGTCTTGCAAACACCACCCATAGTTCCGCACTATACAAATTGACAATCGGACTTTCCCTCTTCCGTGCTATACATTTTGCACTGAAAAACTTCCGAGAAATACAATTTAACCGTTGGGTCCTCGCATATTTTGTGGAACTATTGTCATCCTATTTTGAAGCTCGATTGTCTGTTTTCCATACTTCACCATTTCTTCAAATTTCTTTGTCGGATCGTCGATTTGGCAGGTTGAAGAAATATTCAGTTCGTAGTCGTTGTTTCCTGTGCTCGCGCCCCTTTATAATTAGCAATTGCCCATTATATATAAGATATTATTGCTACACATGCAATTAGCAATTTCCCTATTCCATACTTAGCCACTTTGTTGGAATTCCACAAGTATACAAACCGGCCACTAGAGTACCCCCATCACGATCTCTTCCGTTTTACACATTTTGCACTAAAAAATTCTGATACATGAAATTTGACCGTGCACCACTTGGTCGTCCTGACTATCCCCATAATCCTTTTTTGAATTCCGTTCGATCGCTTTTCAGAGCTTGCCATTATTTCTTTGCTCTCCGCCCTCTCCGTCACCTTTGCACTTGTCTATAATAAAAGAAAAAAAAAGTTTATATATATACATATCTTGTTTCTAAATATGGAATTGTTGGCATTTAATACTAATAGGTCGCAGAAACTGTATAAATTGTCATTGATGGGCGAAAGGCTCGAGGAGATCTCATATTGATGCACATTAAACCAAAATTTGCGGGGGGATTATACTATCCCTTCCAAGTGTGGATTTCAAAATCATGAAATCTCGTTCGCACGTCATGGCCTCCGCATGTTCATGAAACCTCCAATCATTAATTGCTCTTCATCGTACCCGTCACCTTCGCATTTCTAAATATGCAATAAATAAGCTTTAATGTTAACAGTTCATCATGCACCACCCATACAAATTATCATTACTCAGCGAAAGGCTCGAGGAGCTTTCCCATTCATAAGGATTTAACCAAGATTTAGCGAAGAGTTACATTATCCACTCTAACCATTCATTTAAACCATCGTCTGCAGNATTTTAATGTTTAAAAAAAAAAAAAAGAGTTTCCAGGGAGTAATTATATGTATATGTAAATATAACTTTTAAATATGATGTTTTTATTTTTATCATACACTTTCGCTTTATGTTTATCTGTCACTGAGATGCAATATGACCATCGACCCTTCATGTCTCCTGGATATATCTTCTGTCATTTTTCTTTTGTAACCCGCCCATCCGCTTTCCATACTTAGGTATTTGTTGGAATCGGTTTCGCCACCGCCGTTTCCTTCGTACTTGTTTCCAGATGTGCAATAATTAAGTTTTAATGGTAGTAGTCATCCTACATGTACCGTTAACATTGTCATTAATGTCCGGAAATCCAGAGAAAATTTGTCATTACTACGAATTAAACTAAGATTTGTGCACAAGTATGTTATGCTTTCCAAGTATTCATTTTGAAGACGTTGCAACATTTTTTTTAATCTCTCTTTGTCGTCACTGCCACCTTCGCACTTTTTCCTAATTGTGCAATTAGTGATCTGTGATGGTGATAACTCATTCCGCACGAACCCTCAAGGTTTTCATTGATCAACGAAAGGCTCGAGGAGATATTCCATTGATACACATTAAACCATAATTTGCGGAGGGTTGTATTATACCTCCTCGATTTTCATTTCAAACATTGTCTCCAACAAACAAAAATTCTTAATACCTTTTCACAACATTTATGTCCAGACACAATAAACACATTGGGGCATAATGGCCAGAGGTTCCACTATTCCAGGGAATATTCTTACTATTCATCTCCCTCCGCCCAGGAGCAAAAAAGGAGATAGTTCCTTGGTACACCAAGAGATATATTTCAAGCCAAAAAATTCCAAGGCAACATTGCCTGCTCACAGAACCTAGCCACTTGCATTCATGGCTGTCGTAGAAGTTGATGTCATGAATTCCGAACCGGAAGTAGATGATCTGATGGGCGATGATACGATAATGCATGATGGCAATGCAGAGAATCTTCCCACTCCTGCCCCCAAATTGAAATCAACCATAACAAACGAAACTTCTTGGCTCGATGATGGCGATCATGACAACACCAAAAGCAGTTTCAGAAAAGAAACCAATGGTAAATGCAATAGCCACTTTGCAACACGAAAGTAGGAATTCCAGAGTTCGAAATTAGTCTGTTTTGGGCGGAAGACTTTCACTGTGAAGAAATGATATGTTGATGCTCCCAAAGATATATTTCAAGCCAAAAAATTATTGATTGACATCTTCGGGAATTAGGTCCAAAACTCTTGCTATTGTAAGGCATTTTTCTGCTAGTCATCTCCTTCCGCCCATAATGGACTAATTTGGCCCTTTGGAATTGCACGTGCAACCTGTGCTCCTGAATTTTTTTGGACTTTGCAGAGGTGGTATCAGCTAAGGGCTATTCCATTTTCCCTACAACGCTTTTCATCTTTTTCCTCACCAGAAGCTTCTGAAAACTATCAATTTCAGCACAGGATGATTCATCGAGGAGAAAACTGCAAAGATCTTGCATACTACGGATCCTGTGTGTGTGTTTGTCGCAGATACGTTCAATGTTTTGGCCTGAAGAACTCGGTCCAATTTCTAAGGATAGAGGTACAATACTCGGTGTTTTTCTTTTTTTCTTAAATGGATTTGCTATTAAGAAATATTTTCCTTCGACTCTTCGTTGATGCTTCTTTTCTGGATTTAACGCATGTTCGCATTGGCATGGTTCGGTGCTCTCATACTTCTTCGATATTGTGTTTACTTGGGTTATTTTTTTCTAAAATGGAACATCTAACAATTATATGACAATGCACCGTTTCAATCCACCAGCGTTTTATGCAAACAAAAAATGGATTGTATAGTTTGAAACCAATGTTCAATTCTATTCGCAATGCAAATAGAACATAACAATACCAATGCACAATGTTGCAGTGAAATCGTTATTCTTGTTTCTAGACATGCAATTATTAAGTTTTAATGCTAAGAAACCATAATGCAAGAAGTTTAATAGTTGAGTTAATATGTTGCACTCATGGAAGAATGTATTAAGAACACAGTTACACCCACACGTTCCAATAAATTCTAATCTTTAACAAAGCATTTGCTAGCAATTAGTAGAAAATGAAGTTTAGTAGTTAACTTAATATTTTACAGTCATGGAAGAATGTATGAAGAACATATTTACACGCACACATTGCAATAAAATCTAATCTTCAACAATGCATTTGTTGACAATTAGTACAAAATGATGGTTTTGCAACAATGGGGCTTCTTTGAAACCAACTCGTGCTTACGAAAACTGCCTCCCGATTTTTTTATTTATTTTCCCACTCTTTTATTCCCTCTAGTTTCTCTTCCTGGTTACTTAATCGTTTTTTTCCCGAAAATGCCTTGCTGCACAGCTTGGCGGATTGACGCGTTTCCAACGACTGCTTCCCCTTTCTTTAAGTTGACCCTCTATGGTTTCGTGTCCTACAACTGGCACCCAGAGTTCCGCAATATAAAAATTGACAGGTGGACTTGCCCGTTGGGTGGGTCGACATTTCACTTCTACTTTTTTGCGACCTCCAAACAACATTCGAAGCTCCGCGATATACAAATTGACAGACGGTCTCTAGGGCTGGCAGGTTCATGATTGGCTTTCTTTACCGATGGAAAAGTGATAAAACAAGCCATACCACATTTGCGACACATAAGCTATATTAAAGGGCAAAGTATTTCCTCTATACTTTTGTGTCCTGCAAACACCACCCATAGTTCTGCACTATACAAATTGACAGTCGGACTTGCCCTCTTCTGTGCTATACATTTTGCACTGAAAAACTTTCGAGAAATACAATTTAACCGTCGAGTCCTTGCATATTTTGTAGAACCATTGTCACCCCATTTTGAAGCTCATCTGTTCGCTTTCCATACTTCGCCATTTCTTCAAATTTCTTTGTCGGATTGTCGGTTTGGCAGGTTGAATAAATATTCAGTTCGTAGTCGTTGTTTCTTGTGCTCGCACCCCTTTGCAATTTGCAGTTACCCATTATATATAAGATCTTATTGCTATGCATGCAATTAACAATTTCCCTATTCCATACTTAGCCACTTTGCCAGAATTCCACAAGTATACAAACCGACTGCTGGACTGCCCCATCATGATCTCTTCCGTTTTACACATTTTGCACTAAAAAATTACGATACATGAAATTTGACCGTCCAACACTTGGTCATCCTGACTATCCCCGTAATCCTTTTTTGAATTTCGTCTGACTGCTTTTCAGAGCTTGCCATTCTTTCCTTGCTCTTCGTCCTCTCCGAGCTTTGCACTTATCTATAATAAAAGAAAAAAAAAGTTTATATATATATATATATATATATATCTTGTTTCTAAATATGGAATTACTGGCATTTAATTCTAACAGGTCATCATGCAAAAACTGTATAAATTGTCATTGATGGGCGAAAGGCTCGAGGAGATCTCGTATTGATGCGCATTAAACCAAAATTTGCGGGGGGATTATACTATCCCTTCCAAGTGTGGATTTCAAAATCATGAAATCCCGTTCGCACGTCGTGGCCTCCGCACATTCACGAAACCTCCAATCCTTAATTTCTCTTTGTCGTATTCGTCACCTTCACATTTCTAAATATGCAATAAATAAGCTTTAATGTTAACAGTTCATCATGCACCACCCATAAAAATTGTCATTACTCAGCGAAAGGCTCGAGGAGCTTTCCCATTCATAAGCATTTAACCAAGATTTAGCAAAGAGTTACATTATCCGCTCTAACTATTCATTTAAATCATCGTCTGCAGCAAACCAACGTTCTCATAACGCTATGGCATCAACTTGACAGTAGTTCTGTGGAGATACACTCAACATATTCGGGCGCAAGGACCGAAACTTCCAGTGGTCTAGGGTATATTCTTATTACTCAACCTCTATTGCAGAGAACCAAGTAATTTGGACCTCCGAGATTGCTCATGCAGGCTGTGTCCTTGAGGTTTTTGACTGTAAGGAACTGGTCTCTTGGTGTGTCGATAAATTTATTTTAGAGAAAATAATTATTCCACTGCGAGACTGCTCTTCTGTTTCTTTGTCACCTCAAGTCTTCCGCTAGATGCTAAAATTGTCGGAGCCAACATTGACGTTCAGAGGATAATATTGCAAATAGTTCCTAGCAAAGAATAATAACGGATTGGACCTCTTGCCCCATTTTTTGGAAAACCCGCTTCTAGTTCTTGAATATATTACAAGCATGCAGGTTAGTTCCTTTAGAAATCCATTTCACGAAATTGCCTGGCTATTTACAAGAATAATCGGACAGGAGTTGTAACAACCCTAGTTAAATAGTTGCTTAAGGTTTATCAAGTATAATTAATTAAATAATTAACTGTCCTAATGTGTGTTAGTTAAATAATGATTATTTATTAATAATATTAATTAATTATTATTTAATATATGTTGATTAATTAATTAATTAACACATTTAATGTTTGGGTAACGAATTAAAGGCTTAAAAACTTTTAATTTATTATTAGAAAACTTAACGTATGAAGGGATAAGGCATTGAATGGAGGGATAGGGTATTGAATGGAGGGATAAGGTATTAAATGGAGGGATAAGGTGGGTGGCATTGAATGAAGGGAGGAGGCAGTGAAAGCGAAGGAGGATATGAGGGGGCAGAGGCATTGGGGAGAAGGACTTTTGGAAATTTGCGGGAAGGAAGCATTATTGGAGATTAGGGACTGTATTTTCTGGTGGGTATTTTTCTGGTTTGGAGTTTGGGTGGACTGTTACAGGGGTGCATCGGTTGCTGGGAGTTTTGGGCTCGGGGGCCAGGAATCCTCACAGAATCCTGGAGCTAGGGAGCCGGATAGGCTCTGTTCCTAGCTGGCAGGGAGGAAAGATTCGGTTTTGGGCAGATTTTGGGCAGAGCTGCAGCGAGGACAGATGGAGATTGGAGAAATAACATCAATCAGAGGTATGTATTTTCATGATTACGCTGTGTTAGGTGGTTATCATCATGTTGTTGTATGCTTATATGCTAAATAATGAAATTACTTTCACGTTGAAAGAAATTTTATGTTTAAATTTATGAATTTTATTTGGATTTGTTAAATTAGGTTCTTACACATGGTATCAGAGCCTTAGTTTGAAATCTGGGACCAAAGGGCCTGCCTACCTACCCACCCAATAACCCATAAAACCTTAGAGACTGTTGTAAGTTGAAGGGGATCTATTCAACTTCAAACCTGTAAGAAGCCTCACCTGTACAGAGTGA
>JZKD02S0269727.1:5531-20619 GCA_000966675.3 Picea glauca
CTTTCTTCTATCTAAATTGAGAAACTAAAAGTCTAGAATTAATTATTCAATGCTCTCGGCTTGGCGATTTAGACTATGTTCATCTCTTCTAAACCATTTCAGAATTCATTACTATAATACTCTGATAATATTTGTGTGCTTCTTTTTCTTCTGATATCATCTAAAATTTTCAAGCATAAACTCAAAAGTCACTTCCTCATTTAGCCTTTTCCTCTTGATTGTTTTCATGATTTGGAAATCCAACCTACATTCTTGACCCCATAGCCCAAAGGTCATCTTCATCTCTTTAACAACTTTATTAAAACCCCAAAACAAACCAATTCTAGCCACCAATTTCCATAGATGTATCAAGCGGCACGAGAGAGCCCTCTTTGAGTTGAGCAGTCTAGTGCCTCAGCTCTAAAGCTGGTTGAAACAAGTTTCCAGAAATTTAATGAAACCACATCAGAGTTGTTTGATGAACAAGCGGATAGCCGACAACAGCACCAGAATGTTAGCACTCTGTAAATTATGTCTAGTTGAATAGACATAAGAGAGAGTTAACTATTTCAACTAGATTAAGAATATATGAATATTTTTGTTGATATGCATGGCCAAGCAGACAAACCTATCATCTCCATTTCATTCGAAGATGTTCTCAGAACAAAAGAAATACAACAAAAATAACTAACACTGATGAAATATACTTGCCTTTCGGTTTTTTCTCATTGGGGAGAAATGATTTTTCATGATTTTCAAGATCCAATGGCCATCTTATTACAGTCTTCAGTGAAGGATGAATTTTCTTCATTCATAAGCTCATATTTTGGATTCAATTTGTTTTTTCAGACGCCATCCTTTACGTTTTTCTACCATCTTGAGAAAAAAGTGAACAAAGGAAAATTAGGAAGCCAATTGCTTGATTGAGTGCAATGGCACTTTAGCATCACTTGAGCAAGTGGTCATCCCAACAGTTTTAGGGTAGGTAGGGATGTGAAAATAAGCTTGTCGATCAAGCATTTTCTAGTTTGAGTTTTCTAGCACTAGATACAGTCAGTTTTCAATAATGCACTCGGATGTCCCCCATGTAGTTAAAAGCAGTGCATAGAGCTTGGTAGGAGTAGGACACACACATGTTTTGGGGAACAACCCCATGGATCAGGAACTGGGTCTACAATTTCTTGGCTACCTCGTTGGGAGGATAACATCCCCTGTTGGAGCCAATGTTATCACCCTAACAATTTTTATCGAGATCTAAAATCTTTTAAAGTTTAGTGAGATGCTATACCACAGTAGAGGCATGATAGTTCAGGGCGCTCAACTATATTCCACGGTGTATGAACAAATGTAGTGGAAGTGGGAAGGGAGTATCTCGGCAGGTCATCGATCTTGAAGAATCTCAGATCTACAGTCGAAGCCTACATCGGATAAACAAATAGCATGAAACTTAACATCGCGAAGGCAGACCGAGGAAAACTACTCTGGTTTCAATGGGGAACACATGGCGCTCTTACACATGCATCAGGGGAGATGATGGATTGCCCGAAACCACTTTTCCTATGGCCCCAATGTCACGTGGTTAAAAATTTCATGTTGATAGCTCGCGGGGAGGATGGAGGTTGGTCATATCACCTCACATCACCAGTCCATGTACTTTCTCAGATGACGTACCAAAAGGATGCCGCTGCATAACTAACTCGAGGCTCATCATTTGAAGTGGATTTATGAAGCATGGAACACCAAGGTACTATGACAGTAATTCATGAGAAAAGTACACAAATCATCAAATCTCAGGTATGAATCATTTTATCCTATTCTAGGAAATTGTCATCTTATGCGTAAGAAAAACAAGCTCGTCTTGTGCTCCTGAATTCTGTAAAATCAAAGGGTGGCCAAATCAAGGTCTCTGCGAAGTCTAGAAGTCATGGATAATACCCGTCAAATGATGTCTGGAATGTCTGGGTTCTCAACTAAGGTACCAGGCAGGTCAATAAGTAAGAATGAAAGATGGTTCTTGTAGATGCTGACGACTAAATTTCATACCAAACCTAAAACTGAGACAGAGTCAGGAGTAAAATTAAACCTCGTTATGAGGGATCTTGTCATAAATGAACACGCAGACAACACCTGGCACCCATCCAAAAAGAAGAAGAGGATAAAAAGGAGGAAATCAAAGGCCAAAACTGAGATGGTAGAGAGCATAGGGGAAAATTTTGATTAGTGGAGCACCCTGGAGGAGGAAATCGCCAAGCTGAGGTGAATCCTCAGGTAAAATTTTGGTGTATTTCAGATAGTTTTGGAAAAATGTCGACTTAAGAGAAGGGATTCCTGATATGACAGACCGATTAATAATGGTCCCTTTAAATAATACAATTGTTCTTCCTTTTTTTAACTTGTATCTGTTTTTAGAATTATGAGGAAGTCAGAACGTTTTAAATTCCATATGAAATTCCTCTATATATGCTTGGCCTCACGAGTATAGAAGGATGGAGAAAAGAGGAGCCTACCCTCTGTGCAGGAAAAATTTATAAATCTTTGGGGATGGAATGAATACATGGTTGTAGAGGCATATTTTGGGACTTTTTATGAAAAGATTCTAACTGGTGGTGTTATGAGTCTCGTTTTCTCTCATAGTGTGTGATTCCTGTTATTCTGTATTTTCATTTTGCTTTCTTCTATCTAAATTGAGAAACTAAAAGTCTAGAATTGATTATTCAATGCTCTCGGCTTGGAGATTTAGAATATGCTCATCTCTTCTAAAACATTTCAGAATTCATTACTATAATACTCTGATAATAGTTGTGTGTTTCTTTTTCTTCTGATACCATCTAAAATTTTCAAGCATAAACTTAGAAGTCACTTTCTCATTTAGCCTTTTCCTCTTGATTGTTTTCATGATTTGGAAATGCATCCTACATTCTTGACCCCATAGCCGAAAGGTCATCTTTAGCTGTTCAACAACTTTATTAAAACCCCAAAACAAACCAATTCTAGCCACCGATTTCCATAGATGTATCAAGTGACACGAGAGATCCCTCTCTGAGTTGAGCAGGCTAGTGCCTCATCTCTAAAGCTGGCTGAAACAGTTACCTATGTGTTCTGTCTAATCGACTGGACATAATTTATAGAGTGCTAATAGAACCTTCAGTATCTTTTTGATCTTATCTCTCTTCTTACTTAGTTTTCTAGCTTTCTTTCCAGTGAGCTTCATATCGGTATGCCTTTTTCCATTCTAATTCTTATCTTCTTTTGTCATACTTACTTCGCGTTGTTGAGATTATTTCCTAAGAGTTGAGGGTGATACTTATTCTTTATCTGGAATAGGTACTTCAATATTTTGTGGGTCTTCTAGTGTTCTTTCAACTTCGATATCCAAGTTTCTGGTGTTAAATAGCTTCGATCTGTTCTTCTATTCTTAAATTAAGTGTGTGATCCTTCTAGTCATGAAATCTTTTAACTCTTGCTTCTTCTGCTCTAAAAATTCTTTTTCTTCTTTCCTTCTGGCTTGATCTCTTTCAATCCAAGGTTTTCCTAGTAACATGGTAAATAGGGTTTTGCTCTCAGTAAATTTAATAATCTCAAAATCTTCCTCTGTCGAAGTTCCATTGGCATTCATAGAAATTCGGGTGAGGTTTACACATAGGTTTATCATCTTTCCATTGAATAGTCTTATTCCTCCTAATGAAGGAGTCATAGCAGGTTTCCCTAAAAGTTACCAAGTTATTCCTTTCATGATATTCATCTGTGTTTCCTCATCTAGAACACAGTCAATGTCGAAGTTTCCTATTCTTGCTTCATGGCTCTTTTTCTTTGAAGATATCTGATAAACTGACATGTCGGTGGTCATTCATGGTTTCTTTTATCTATAACAATACTTTCTTTGAGCCTTTCTGGGGTTCTTCCATAATCTCAGTTGTTTGATCTTTCTCATGGTATTCTTGTCTCATATTCATCCTTTCAACCTTAGCAATCATTCTAGGGAAATCCAGTACTTCATGGTCCATAGCTTTGCAACAAAGACAACTAGGTCTTCTTCCAGGGAATTCCTTAGCAATATGTCTTGGTCTTCTGCAAATGTAACAGAGGGTTGATCCTCTTGTTGGCCCTTGGTTATGGAAGTATGTGAAGATCAAGGAAGAAAAAGGAGAATGCGAACTTCGTGGAAGACACAGTGACTGTTACTGGGTCGAAGTGAGAAAAAGAGCAGAAAATATGGAGCGAAGCTTGAGAAAGAATTGGACGAGGAGATCAAGGATGAAAGATCAGAAAGGAAGAAGGATCATGGAAAACTCAACAAGTGGAAAAATCCATTGTTATATGCTTTGGAGAACCGATCAAGAAGGAAGGAAAGACAGGCTGGTGAAGCCCTGAAAATGCAGGTCAAGTTGATTTAGGGTTTAGACACCTAGGGTTTTGGTATCAAGGGTTTTGACAACTAGGCTTTGGCCTAAGGATGTCGATGAGCTATTGTAATGTATAAATAAAGGTCAAGAGGACCTAGGTTGGGTTGGGTTGTTGTCATTATTACTAATATTGATCTAGTTGTTGTTGGTATGATCGTTGTTGTCATTTGAGAGAAGTTCTAAGTGGGAGAGCCTTCTGTTATTGTAAGATCTTTGGCTAGGTGAAAATATCAACCCTGTAGTTGGGTGCACAGGAAGGGGGATAGATAGAGATAAGAGAGAGATATACTGGTTAAGAGCTATTGGCCCTTGACCAAGTTTTGAGGAATAATTGGTCATATTTGACCGTTTTTGGTACTCCGACTTCCAGTCAGAGAAGGAGCGCATGGCGAAGAGGAGATCATAGGATCTCTGCCCTTTTTAGGGATTTTTGGGCTTTTTGGGATTTTTGGGAATATTGTAATGGGAAAGGGATATCAACCCTTATTTAGGCCTTTTTTATGTATAAATAGAAGGATAGGAGATGCGTATGAAAACGGGGTGTGTGATGTAAAGTGAATGGATTGGTGCATAAAGTATATATATGTGATCAGACGTCTGTGTGAATGTAAGAGCTCTGCACCTACTGTAAGTATTATAAGTGTTGAGTGCACGGGTCAAGGGAGGAATTAGTGCTTGGATCTACCTGGGGAAAGAGGATCTAGTGAGCTGTGCAGATCTCTTGTCCTAGGTGGGGTAGGATCTTGAAGGATTTGTGTCGTAACTTGGTTTACATAAGATAATAAAAGAAGAATACTTTGTTGACGTAGCCCCAAGGTGGGGGTGAACCATGGTAACTCTGTGTATTGTGCTGATGTGTTTGTTTCTCTCTTGCTAAGTTCTTTGATATGTTTACATAGATCTATTGATGCTTTGTGCTTATGAGATATGAATGCATGCTATATATGATACATAAGATGCTAAGTTCTTAATCTATTAATTATAACCTGTTTATCATTGCTAAGTTCTAGATCTGAGTAATTACTACGATGCTCTGTTCTTTCTGCGAAGTGTATTAATGAATGTATGTTAAGGAATAACTGATGCTAAGTGCATTGTAAGAAATATAATCACAGGTCTGTCTCCCAGCTAAGGTTGCAGACACCTGAGTCCTGCAACCACCCCTGCATCTACCTCAGGTGAGACTTCATCTGCTTCGAAGGTGTTATCGAACAGGTCGATAGTTAGGGCTTGTTGGTGCACTCTTGGAGCTGAAACTTGGGTCTGCCCCTATGCCAACAAATGGTTCCGTTGTTGGGACCTGAAACTGTGATTGCTGGGAACTAAAGAAGAAAAAGATTTGTGCGAAATAAGCTCTATACGTATATCTATTGCCCTAGTGTGCAGTATTCTGTTTGACTTGTGAAGCTTTGTGCCAAGAAAAATAGGTCATATTTGAAGGGAAAAGGTTAGATCTGAATAAAAGAGGTCATATATGAAGGGAAAAGGTCAGATTCACAGAAAAGAGGTAATATCGGTAAGCTATGTGCCCTGATAACGGTAAGAATAATCAAAAGGTTTTAGATTTGAAAGCTTTGTGCTTTGTAGAAGTAAGATAAGTGAAATTTTTTGTTTCTAAAGCATGGATCTAGGTATGTTTGATAAATTCTATCCTAGATTAAGAAATAGGGCATTAATAAATGAAAGAAAGTTTGATATGAATAGATTTGATAAGTATAGTGATAGATATGTTATACCTATGCATCAAAAGAATGTCTGGACTAACAAGTGGATGCAGGATCCTAGAAAGAGTCTTTTGTAGGCTAGCCACCATGATCCTGGTGTGCAGTACAAAAGGAGTTGGGGAAAATCTAAATGAAAGAGAGGATTAACCCTCTATTATAGTTGTAGAAGACCAGGACATCTTGATAAGGAATGCCCTGGGAGAAGACCTAGTTGCCTCTGTTGCAAGGATATGGACCATGAAGTCTTGGATTTCCCTAGAATGATTTCTAGGCTTGAGAAGCTGAATATGGAGCAAGAAAACCCTCAAGGAGATCAAGAGACCAATATTATAGTAGAAACCTAGAAAGAATCAAAAAATATATTGTTACAGATGAAAGATACCTTGAATGACCACCGACATGTTAGGCTATCAGAGATCTTCAAAGAAAAGGAGAAAATTGAAGCAAGAATAGGGGAATTTGACATTGANATTTTGGGACTTTTTATGAAAAGATTCTAACTGGTGGTGTTATGAGTCTCGTTTTCTCTCATAGTGTGTGATTCCTGTTATTCTGTATTTTCATTTTGCTTTCTTCTATCTAAATTGAGAAACTAAAAGTCTAGAATTGATTATTCAATGCTCTCGGCTTGGAGATTTAGAATATGCTCATCTCTTCTAAAACATTTCAGAATTCATTACTATAATACTCTGATAATAGTTGTGTGTTTCTTTTTCTTCTGATACCATCTAAAATTTTCAAGCATAAACTTAGAAGTCACTTTCTCATTTAGCCTTTTCCTCTTGATTGTTTTCATGATTTGGAAATGCATCCTACATTCTTGACCCCATAGCCGAAAGGTCATCTTTAGCTGTTCAACAACTTTATTAAAACCCCAAAACAAACCAATTCTAGCCACCGATTTCCATAGATGTATCAAGTGACACGAGAGATCCCTCTCTGAGTTGAGCAGGCTAGTGCCTCATCTCTAAAGCTGGCTGAAACAGTTACCTATGTGTTCTGTCTAATCGACTGGACATAATTTATAGAGTGCTAATAGAACCTTCAGTATCTTTTTGATCTTATCTCTCTTCTTACTTAGTTTTCTAGCTTTCTTTCCAGTGAGCTTCATATCGGTATGCCTTTTTCCATTCTAATTCTTATCTTCTTTTGTCATACTTACTTCGCGTTGTTGAGATTATTTCCTAAGAGTTGAGGGTGATACTTATTCTTTATCTGGAATAGGTACTTCAATATTTTGTGGGTCTTCTAGTGTTCTTTCAACTTCGATATCCAAGTTTCTGGTGTTAAATAGCTTCGATCTGTTCTTCTATTCTTAAATTAAGTGTGTGATCCTTCTAGTCATGAAATCTTTTAACTCTTGCTTCTTCTGCTCTAAAAATTCTTTTTCTTCTTTCCTTCTGGCTTGATCTCTTTCAATCCAAGGTTTTCCTAGTAACATGGTAAATAGGGTTTTGCTCTCAGTAAATTTAATAATCTCAAAATCTTCCTCTGTCGAAGTTCCATTGGCATTCATAGAAATTCGGGTGAGGTTTACACATAGGTTTATCATCTTTCCATTGAATAGTCTTATTCCTCCTAATGAAGGAGTCATAGCAGGTTTCCCTAAAAGTTACCAAGTTATTCCTTTCATGATATTCATCTGTGTTTCCTCATCTAGAACACAGTCAATGTCGAAGTTTCCT
The DNA here is from genome assembly GCA_000966675.3 of Picea glauca. Classification (NCBI taxonomy): domain Eukaryota; kingdom Viridiplantae; phylum Streptophyta; class Pinopsida; order Pinales; family Pinaceae; genus Picea; species Picea glauca. Next base: position 13,323 of record JZKD02S0269727.1, read on the forward strand.
ATTCTTGCTTCATGGCTCTTTTTCTTTGAAGATATCTGATAAACTGACATGTCGGTGGTCATTCATGGTTTCTTTTATCTATAACAATACTTTCTTTGAGCCTTTCTGGGGTTCTTCCATAATCTCAGTTGTTTGATCTTTCTCATGGTATTCTTGTCTCATATTCATCCTTTCAACCTTAGCAATCATTCTAGGGAAATCCAGTACTTCATGGTCCATAGCTTTGCAACAAAGACAACTAGGTCTTCTTCCAGGGAATTCCTTAGCAATATGTCTTGGTCTTCTGCAAATGTAACAGAGGGTTGATCCTCTTGTTGGCCCTTGGTTATGGAAGTATGTGAAGATCAAGGAAGAAAAAGGAGAATGCGAACTTCGTGGAAGACACAGTGACTGTTACTGGGTCGAAGTGAGAAAAAGAGCAGAAAATATGGAGCGAAGCTTGAGAAAGAATTGGACGAGGAGATCAAGGATGAAAGATCAGAAAGGAAGAAGGATCATGGAAAACTCAACAAGTGGAAAAATCCATTGTTATATGCTTTGGAGAACCGATCAAGAAGGAAGGAAAGACAGGCTGGTGAAGCCCTGAAAATGCAGGTCAAGTTGATTTAGGGTTTAGACACCTAGGGTTTTGGTATCAAGGGTTTTGACAACTAGGCTTTGGCCTAAGGATGTCGATGAGCTATTGTAATGTATAAATAAAGGTCAAGAGGACCTAGGTTGGGTTGGGTTGTTGTCATTATTACTAATATTGATCTAGTTGTTGTTGGTATGATCGTTGTTGTCATTTGAGAGAAGTTCTAAGTGGGAGAGCCTTCTGTTATTGTAAGATCTTTGGCTAGGTGAAAATATCAACCCTGTAGTTGGGTGCACAGGAAGGGGGATAGATAGAGATAAGAGAGAGATATACTGGTTAAGAGCTATTGGCCCTTGACCAAGTTTTGAGGAATAATTGGTCATATTTGACCGTTTTTGGTACTCCGACTTCCAGTCAGAGAAGGAGCGCATGGCGAAGAGGAGATCATAGGATCTCTGCCCTTTTTAGGGATTTTTGGGCTTTTTGGGATTTTTGGGAATATTGTAATGGGAAAGGGATATCAACCCTTATTTAGGCCTTTTTTATGTATAAATAGAAGGATAGGAGATGCGTATGAAAACGGGGTGTGTGATGTAAAGTGAATGGATTGGTGCATAAAGTATATATATGTGATCAGACGTCTGTGTGAATGTAAGAGCTCTGCACCTACTGTAAGTATTATAAGTGTTGAGTGCACGGGTCAAGGGAGGAATTAGTGCTTGGATCTACCTGGGGAAAGAGGATCTAGTGAGCTGTGCAGATCTCTTGTCCTAGGTGGGGTAGGATCTTGAAGGATTTGTGTCGTAACTTGGTTTACATAAGATAATAAAAGAAGAATACTTTGTTGACGTAGCCCCAAGGTGGGGGTGAACCATGGTAACTCTGTGTATTGTGCTGATGTGTTTGTTTCTCTCTTGCTAAGTTCTTTGATATGTTTACATAGATCTATTGATGCTTTGTGCTTATGAGATATGAATGCATGCTATATATGATACATAAGATGCTAAGTTCTTAATCTATTAATTATAACCTGTTTATCATTGCTAAGTTCTAGATCTGAGTAATTACTACGATGCTCTGTTCTTTCTGCGAAGTGTATTAATGAATGTATGTTAAGGAATAACTGATGCTAAGTGCATTGTAAGAAATATAATCACAGGTCTGTCTCCCAGCTAAGGTTGCAGACACCTGAGTCCTGCAACCACCCCTGCATCTACCTCAGGTGAGACTTCATCTGCTTCGAAGGTGTTATCGAACAGGTCGATAGTTAGGGCTTGTTGGTGCACTCTTGGAGCTGAACCTTGGGTCTGCCCCTATGCCAACAAATGGTTCCGTTGTCGGGACCTGAAACTGTGATTGCTGGGAACTAAAGAAGAAAAAGCTTTGTGCGAAATAAGCTCTATGCGTATATCTGTTGCCCTAGTGTGCAGTATTCTGTTTGACTTGTGAATCTTTGTGCCAAGAAAAATAGGTCATATCTGAAGGGAAAAGGTTAGATCTGAATAAAAGAGGTCATATCTGAAGGGAAAAGGTCAGATTCACAGAAAAGAGGTAATATTGGTAAGCTATGTGCCCTGATAATGGTAAGAATAATCAAAAGGTTTTAGATTTGAAAGCTTTGTTCTTTGTAGAAGTAAGATAAGTGAAATTTTTTGTTTCTAAAGCATGGATCTAGGTATGTTTGATAAATTCTATCCTAGATTAAAAAATAGGGCATTAATAAATGAAAGAAAGTTTGATATGAATAGATTTGATAAGTATAGTGATAGATATGTTATACCTATGCATCAAAAGAATGTCTGGACTAACAAGTGGATGTAGGATCCTAGAAAGAGTCTTTTGTAGGCTAGCCACCATGATCCTGGTGCGCAGTACAAAAGGAGTTGGGGAAAATATAAATGAAAGAGAGGATTAACCCTCTATTATAGTTGTAGAAGACCAGGACATCTTGATAAGGAATGCCCTGGGAGAAGACCTAGTTGCCTCTGTTGCAAGGATATGGACCATGAAGTCTTGGATTTCCCTAGAATGATTTCTAGGCTTGAGAAGCTGAATATGGAGCAAGAAAACCCTGAAGGAGATCAAGAGACCAATATTATAGTAGAAACCTAGAAAGAATAAAAAAATATATTGTTACATATGAAAGATACCTTGAATGACCACCGACATGTTAGGCTATCAGAGATCTTCAAAGAAAAGGAGCAAATTGAAGCAAGAATAGGGGAATTTGACATTGATTGTACTCTTGATGAAGAAACACAAGTGAACATTATGCCAGAAAGAACTTGGGAAGCTATATGAAAACCTACCATGATCCCTTCCCTATGAGGAACAATTTTCTTCAGAGGAAAGATAGTAAACCTATGTGGAAGGCTCACCTGGATACCTATGACTGTCAATGGAACTTCGACAGAGGAATACTTTGAGATCATTAAATTTTTTGAAGATAATGACTCATTTACCATTCTCATAGGAAAATCTTGGATTGATAGAGTACAAGACAGATGAAAAGAAGAAGAAAAAGTTTTGGAATAGAAGAAGCAAGAGTTAAAATACTTTATGACCAGAAGGATCATGCACTTGATTGAAGAATAGAAGAGAAGATCGTAGATATTTGATATTAGAAACTCCGATGTCGAAGCTAAGAGAACATTTGAGGCTTCGCAAAATAATGAGTTACCTATTTTTGATACAGAAGAAGTATTATCAAGAAACCCTAGGAAAGATTTCCAACAACGTGAAGTAACTAAGACCACAAAAGATAAACATCAGAATGGTAAAAACATTACTGAGACAAGGCTCACTGGGAAAAAGGCTAGGAATTTAAGAAAGAAAAGGGCTAATACTGTAAGGTTACAAGAGGTTCTAGAGGGCACTTCATAGCAAGAAGAATTACAGAATTGGAGCTTCGTCGAGATATCAAAACAACGACATAGAGTACTTCTCCATGACAAATCAATATAGCCGTTGGAACCGATTCAACCATCGCTCTGAACGGATCGAAAAGTAGTTATGGGTTACTACTAGACCATTTGACCTCACCTTAATGGATAGATCAACAGTCATGGAAGCTTCATATCCATTGCAAGCAGTTCGTTGTAGAGTTACTTACGTATTCTTTCACGCCATGTCTGAAAGACACTTTTGCCAATTGAGAACTTGAGCTTACAGAATACCCTCTTTATGAAACAATGATTACTCCAGTTTTATTCTCTATTTGATTATGGTACTGATAGTCCATTGACAACCCAAGACAATGATTCTGAGCTTACATGTTCAACGAGCTTAGCGCAACAGAAGAATTGGTGAGAGAATTACTTGCTAGCTTAAGGATAGAAAGAGTCATGTCGGAAAGAGGGATGTCCACTAGAGTACAAGCCTCGTCGTCGAGATGTGTGGAAGCCTCCCCATCAATTGCTAGAGCTAGAACATATCGAGCCGATGCAGAGTTGAGAACTAAGAATAGGGATGGTGAAACCAATGCGAAGTTAGTGCCAACCATCCTACTAGCTTACATTCCCTCTCTAAGTGGTGAGATTAATAGGGACAGTGTCCCTAGAGGCTTTGAATACACCCTATTCCTTTCATATCTACTGAAAGGAGTTCGCACCTACTATGCAGATCAAGAGAACGTTACAGTGTTGAAGTTTTGCGACTTCAACCTGGGAGACTGTAAATCCTATAGCATGCTCACACCATCTAAGTACTTAATGAAGAATAAGGGATGGAACTCGAAGATCATCCCTCAGTAATGGACGATGAACCTTGCATGGTCTACTCTGCTCAATGTTATGAAAATACCGCACTTCACCAAACATTAGGAGGTGACTGCTTGTGTGAAATTGCTGCTAGCAAGTTACCACAAAGGATACCTGTGGTTAAATCATTGCATAACTGTTGATCTGATGCTGATCAACAGGATTATTTGGCTTATCACGTAGGACCCTGATCCCCATGAGTACTACCCTGGAAAGACCGCGGACCATGCTCTTTCACAAAATATTAAAGAGGCTTATGGAAATGTTGAAAAAGGCGCACAAGGTTACAAGGTAGCCTCTATTGAGAGTGGCATAGTGCACTTCACATGTCATCTGATAGCAAGGAATATGGTACGTAAGAATAGACCTACAAAAGTATCCGGATTTGTAGTTGACCCCGCAGAGAAGTGCGTGGAGGGACTACAAATGAATTTGGAAAAATATTTGGTTAATCAGCTAGAAATTGACTGCACAGAAGCCCAGGACCAAGGGCATGAATTCCACTTTAGCTGGCTGTTAATATTGATCGCCTTTGTTGCATGGGAGCTACCAGAAGGTGCAACCTTCCCTGACCTCGACTCATTCGAACCATTAGATTCAAAGTTCAATACCTTATGGTACTCGACGGACATGAGCAAGCAATGGAAATCAAATTCCATTTTTCACAGATATTATAACCAACTGAAAGAAGCCATAGGGGGTGAAACTTGCATAACCCCAAACACTTTACAAAGGTTTTGGCCTTTGTTAAAGTTCAACGTGGACCGTCACTTTATATACCTAACTCCATGCTCTAATGAACACCAAGAACAACTTTAGTCCTATTATAAGCTGACCAAAGAAGACCTAGAAGAAATCACCAAGGAATGGTCGACGATCCTCCTTGTTCCAGTAGATCTAGTGGACATTTCAGATATTAATAGCCTAGAATCTGCACAGGACACACCTAGGCCTAGTAAGATGAAGAAGACAAAGAAGACAAAGGAAACAAAGAATATTGAAGAGGTTCAAGATGTAGATAGCTACTCTGTAAAGACAACTTCCATCACACCCAATTAAGAAGGTAATAATGACGACCTAGAGGAAGTCGAACAACAAACAGAAGAAGAAGTCGAAGTTCCAAAGAAGAGAAAAGGGTCACCTTCGAAGTCTTCCTCTAAGAAGAAATAAAAGCGATCGTGACCAAGATGAAGACCATGCTCAACTCCGATGACTTTATCTTTCTCCTCACAACTTTGAATGAAGCCATAGAAGAAATTACAGAAAAGAAGGAGACCAAGAAACATATGATGTATGACATAATTGAATCTGAGATCCAAGGAGTGCGGTGAGCACTTCAGTCTAACCGCATAGTCTCCACTATGCCCATACTAGAAGCAACAACAGAAGCATGAGATGAATCAGTTCAACTCCATAGGATTTCTGACATAGTTGAAGTACGCCTTCAGAAAGTGGAAGAAGTAACAACACATGCCACCCAGGCCCTAAATCAAGAACATGAGGAAATCATAGAGTAGCGTCGAGTTGCACAGCAAGAGAAGGAGGCCATCCAAGAGAAATTTGATAGAGATAGAGAAAAAATACAAAAGGAGAAGGAGCAACTTCTCCTGAAGCAGATCAGAATTGAAGAATCTATCAACAGATCATTTCGTTCTATGATTGGCTTAGAACAAAAGGCCAAAGAACCCTTAGACTGTCAAGTGATGAAGCTTGTTGAATTTATTCAGCAACTGCAACAAAGAGTAGTAGAATTAGAGCTTCAAATCATCCCAAGTACCCCACAAGAAGAGCACGACTAGCGAGAAATAACTACCTGAGGTATAGTAGAAAGGATTAAATAACTCACTGAAGAATACAAACAACTAAGTACCAGAAGTGCTCAGATACATGAGAACCTGACTGAGTACCTGGAATTACATAAACTGGAGTCGCAAATCCAGGAGGTGAAGCAACATGCAGATAGAATTCAGATGCAGTTGAAGGCCCTATCAACTATAGAGAAAATGAAGCGATCCCACGAGCAACATGTCACACAAAAATAGATCTACATGATCTAGAGTAAGGTCATGGAAGTGACACAACAACTTCAACCTTTGTAGGATAGGGTAAGTCAACTATTTTTAGAGATTGAGAACCAAGGGACAAAACTACAACAGGTCGTGATTACAACAAAGCAACGCCTAGAAGGACTAGTCAATAACGCACTCATCCAGGAGTTCTCCGAGCAGGAGGAAATAAAAAAGTAGCAGGTCGAAGCAGCTTGAGCCAAGCTCAAGGCGTTCGAAGCGGAACTGGTCAGACCTAAGTGACTCGGGATGAGTCATTGGTGATTTTTGGGGGCCTGTTGGCCCTTGACCAAGTTTTGAGTAATACTTGGTCATCTTTGACCATTTTCGGTACTCCGACATCCATTTGGAGAAGGAGCACATGGCGAAGAGGAGATCACAGGATCTCCACCCCTTTTAGGGATTTTTGGGAATATTGTAATGGGAAAGGGATATCGACCCTTATTTAGTCCTTTTGTATGTATAAATAGAAGGATAGGAGATGCGTATGAAAAAGGGGTGTGTGATGTAAAGTGAATGGCTTAGTGCATAAAGTAGATCTATGTGATCAGACATCTATGTGAATGTAAGAGATTTGTGCCTAGTATAAGTATTGTAAGTGTTGAGTGCACGGGTCAAGGGAGGACTTAGTGCTTGGATCTACCTGGGGAAAGAGGATCTAGTGAGCTGTGCAGATCTCTTGTCCTAGGTAGGGTAGGATCTTGAAGGCTTTGTGCTATAACTTGGTTTACAGAAGATAATAACAGAAGAAGACTTTGTGGACGTAGCCCCAGGTTGGGGGTGAACCACAGTAACTTTGTGTATTGTGTTGATGTGTTTATCTCTCTCTTGCTAAGTGCTATGATATGTTTAGATAGATCTATTGATGCTTTGTGCTTATGAGATATGAATGCATGCTA
>JZKD02S0269749.1:17503-35349 GCA_000966675.3 Picea glauca
GAGCTTGTGGTGAATATCAATTCCAAGATATTTGTATGAAGTCACTTCCTCCAAGTTGTTGTTGTCATATACAAAGGTATCATACGGGATCTTATTGGATTTAATAATCACGACCATAGTCTTATCAGTATTAATAGTCATACCCATATTGGAGCAAAAATCCTTGAGGATTCTTCATTGGTTTTCAAGATCATGGGGACTCCTTGCCATAATAATGATATCATCGGCATAAAGAAGAAGATTTATGACTATACCAGTGAGAGTAGGGCCGACAAAACTTGTTTTTTCCAAGCATTCTTCTAACTTATGAATGTATATGCCAAAAAGGATAGGGGACAAGGGACAACCTTGTTTGACTCCGATATTGCAATTAATCTCTTTTGACCAGCCCTCAGTGTTTTTAAACTTAGCAATAATGTTCTCATACATCCTTATTATAGCAACTCTCAACTCGAGAGGCACTTTTATCTCTTCCAACCTATTCCAAAGGTTTTTTCTAAAAACAATATAAAAGCTTTTCTAAAATCAACAAAACAACAAATCAAAATTTTATACATTTGAATAAATTCAAATTATAAAATTTGAATCAAAATTAAATAACAAATATTTATAAAAAAAATTAAATATCTAAAAAAAATCGACTTTCTCCCTAACCCAATAAGAACTACTAGAAAACACTCCTTCTTCACTAAGAATACCAACCTACCTCGATCTGATTTACATTTAGAAGTTTTGCTTACGACAAAGTTCAAAGATTGAGAGGTGATTTATTTCCATGCGATTGATGGAATATTTTTGAATTGATCGGCAAAAAAACTAAAGTACCATCTACATCCCCAAATGTCCCCCTCACTAAAGATTCTCTTTGTGTGTATGCCGAGGACATTTTGTTTAGATTTTATGAATTTTAATTTAATTTATTAAAAATATTTTTTTAATATTATAAATTTTAAATTAGATATAAAAGCAATATAATTTTGTAATATAATAACCTACTTGCTTACGAAAATTTTAGTATTTTGATATTTATCATTTTTAAATTTAAAAAATGACATTTTTAAAAATATTTATTCTAATTCTTTTTATTTGGTCAATAGACCTTATTGGTTTAAAGGGATAGTAAACAACATCACCCTCATCAACTTTACATATAAATAAAAATATACATCGACTTTACATATAAATAAATAAAAAATACATGTACAACCACATACTAAAATAATCTTATGCTTATTGTGTTGATTTAAAATAAAAAGTTAGGATAAGATGTAATCATTAATGGTGGTTGTTAATACAATATTGTGTTGATTTAAAATAAAAAGTTATGATAAGATGTGAACGTTAATGGTGGTTGTTAATACAATATTGTGTTGATTTAAAATAAAAAGTTATGATAAGATGTGAACGTTAATGGTGGTTGTTAATACAATAGGCTTTATTAATATGTTTCCAAATGCACTTGACGATTAACGAGACAATGACTAGAGTCTTATATAACGGATGAGGTTAACTACCACACATAGTAAATTGAAGTTGTGTGGGTTATAACATTAGATGTATGGTCGATATTGTAAGATACCCTACAATAATTGGTGCCATGTGGCATTAACATTATAGAGTTGTAAGTTCAAAGTGGCTTGGTCGAATGATAGTTGTCTCGCACTGTGAAAGCGTTAGCTTATCAATATAGGGGTGATTTGGTCCAGGTTCGAGTTTACGGTTTAACTGTTTAATATGTCTTGTGGGTGGGTATATTGAGTCAGGGGTTATAGAGGCAATAACATGGATTGATCTCTGATGGTGCAGATGATTGTAAGCCCTTCTTACCGATTCCTCTATAAAAAAAAAAACATTATAGAGTTGTATAAATGAATTTCATGTGGCATGTTGCCAACATTATGATAGATTGCCAACAATGTCTATTGTTGGGTGGACCGTCCTTGGTCTGCAACCAGTTGGTGAATCATTTTGTTAAAGATAAGTGTTCTCTATATCATGGTTTCCTTGTTGATATGGTTATTTCCATTGTATATTAATGATTATATCTGAGATACATTTTTATAATATGTTTGCTTGATTATTATTGTTGTGCATGACATGTTTAAACATTCTTTTATGATGTAGTATGAATCTTGATGATTGCATGTGAATTTATCAAGTTTCGTTTTAAAATAAATAGTATCAGAATTCAAATAAGTTTGAAGTGAGTTTTGAGGTATCGTGCCTAGCCTGCTCGTGGTTGGGTACATTACAGATTGGTATCAGATCTTTTGGTCGAAACACCAGACTGATATGGGTCGGAACGAGTGCGAATTAGACAAATTCTCCATTGCATATTTCAAACTATGTGAATTTGGGGGAAAACAAAAATATTAGAAAGAAAGATCCCCAAATTCGTGGGAAAAATCGAGTTTGAAATAATTCAGAATTATCTGAGAAGTTAATGGATTTGATCTGCAGAGTTGTAGAGACGAATTCAACTTGGAAGGTTGAAAAAATTGTATGTTAATGGTCATTGTAGCGCGGGGAAGATTTCAGAGAATCTACAACCGAGATTGTGTTCGATCTTGAGATCAATGGCCTAGATTCGTTGTTGAAAATTTTAAAAATCCTAGTTTTCAAAGTTTGACAAAGTTACCAGATCGATAGCCGAGATTCATTTCAGTGGTTTGAAAAGTTGGAATATCGACAGTCCATATTCATTTTCGGCCATCTGGGAAGTCAAAGAAAAGTAACGGTCGAGATCATATTGATTGGGAGATCGATGACCTAGATTCACCTGGGTTTTGGCCAAAATTATCTAAGTATTGGAAAATCACCAGCTAAGATCATTGATGGCCAACAGATCGAGGATCAATGAGTTTGGAGAAGTGTTGAAGTTTTCCAACAGAGATCTACGAACACCGATGGTCGGGCATTGATGAGTTTGGCGAAGTGTTGAAATTTGTCCAAATGACATTGGAGATCATCGATGGATGATGAATTGGGGATTGATGACTTTGGGTGAAGTTTCATTTAGCCAAAGGAAATATCTAACCGTCAATGGCCGATGGAGAAAGGAAGGTGATGGAGTGTCATGGCACATCAAAATCCACATGTCATTCCATGTTGGCCCAGTTGATGACTTATTATGACATGTCATGCCAGGTCATCCTCCACGTGTCATGCCATGTCAACATAGTTGCCTTGTTAGGGAAGGGATGATCGATCGTCGATGATTGAGGTTTGGTGATATTTGTGAACAATCTTGGTTTGTTGGGGAAAAATGATCGATGGTTGATGGTCGGTGATCTGGCATCGACAAGATTCATGGGTGGCTTTTAGTTTGCGGAGAAAAATGGTCGATGGTCGATGATCGAGCATTGGGGAGATCGGTGGGAAGGTTTGATTCTCAAGGGAAATCATCGATAGTGGATCGTTGATAGAGAGCATATCAATAGTCTATAATTCTTCTGACTTGAGATTGATGATGCATATTGCACTTAGGTAAAATTGTTCCACAGCTTCAAAAAAAATTAGGTAAAATTGTTCCATAGCTTCTAAAGTCTGGATCCATTTTAGTATTTTGGCCATAACTGGAGAAAATTAAGTCGGATCAAGATGAAACTTATGGGTTTTGTCCGCAAAGAGGATATATGCAAAAGTGCAGAGAGGGCCATTGTCCAAGTTTGCTTGGATTTGTCAAAAATTGGAAAATAGTGGTTTTTAAAGATCTGGGTCCAGATCATTGGTAGAGGTCCAGATTAAGCTAAAACTATTGGGGAGAGTCCATAAATAAGACACACAAATAACCCACAAAGGAACTGAATAAATCCTAAGGAGATTGGAATGGGGATACTGAAATAAGCCAAAATCCACTTTTTCAAACCACTTTTTGGGGATTTTTGAGATTTTCAGAGTAGAAAAAGTGACCCTAGATCACAAAACTGGAAAATTTAATGTACTCAACATTTTATATACTCATCAATAAAAACAAATTTGGCTTATTGAAATGTTTTCACAAGTGAAAATATTGTGAGATAGCCATTTTTGTTAAAAATTCCAAGTCTGGAAAAACAGGTGAAACTGAAGAAAGTTGTAGATTCCAGATTGTTGCAGTTTTTTACTGGAGCATCAGATTGAAATTATGAGAATTTATATGAATCCATTGTAATTATTTTTATATATGTATCATATAAATGTTTTCTATTTCATGACATATATTTATCTGCAGTTGACAAAAGTTGACACTTTAATAAAATTACACCAGTGGAGAAAATGCACAAAAAGGATGAAAGTGGTTTTTTCAGGAAGCCACAACGTTCATCTTAGAGGTCGGAATGAGGCATGAGTAAAGTCGTTGGAAATATGGTTCATAGGAAAATAAACTTTAATTATTATATTTTGGAGAATGATGATATATTTCTTCATGAATTGGGCATAAAAAGGACTTGTAGCATTATTTGATAATTTTTTTATAATATGCATAATTCTAACAAAATGTTTACTTGCACATTTTGCAGAATTAGGGAGTATAACCATAGAAGTTCAATATAAGAATACATATTCAAGAAATGGAGGAAGGATATGGATCATTCAGTCATGATAAAGAAGCCAAAGGTCAAAATATCAGTGTTGGTAATGCAAAGACATAATCAAATGGGCATAGGACTAGAGGGGAACAAGAAACATTAACAGAGACTGTGAGAAGCCTAAAAATAGAAGTGCAGAGTTACAAAACATACAATGAGAGGTTCATGAGAGACCAAAATTGGATAAATTCTCAAGTGATGCAAATCCTAAATCAATTGCATATGCAAGCAAAGAATGGATCAGACTCAAGGCAGGAGGAAGAAGGAAGATATCATGAAAGAAGAGATAACTATAGAGGAGTTGGTCATTCAAGAAGTGATAGAAGAACTCATAGACATTACTCACCTCCATATTTAACAAGGAAATTTTATGCATATGAAGACTCCATAAGCAATCCAAAAGTGTCTCCAGTTAGACACCAAAGAAGAAGACATGAATTAGACAATTTGCAAGGAGAGTTGAGGAAGCTTAAGCCACCTTCCTTTGATGGTGAATGAGAAAGGGAAGATGACTATAAATATTGGTTTCTTGGACTTAGGAAGTATTTTCAGTTGCACAAATACTCATCCAACCTAGAAGCCAGAATTGCCACATACCATTTGCATAGAAAAACTGTTATGTGGTGGGATCAACTGAAGAAAGTTAAGCACATTAATGAGAAAAGAATCACTTGGAAGCAGTTCAAGTGATATTTTCAGAAGGAGTACCTTTCAAAGAACTTCTATGACAATAATATGCAAGATTTCTTTGAACTAAGGTTAGGAAGCATGACCATGAAAGAATATGATAAGAAGTTCTTGGGATTGTTGAAGTATGTAGGGTTTATCAAGGATGAAAAAGTGAAGATACAAAGGTTTTTAAGTGGAATTCCATCCTTTTATAAGGAAAACATTCAGAATGATGAGCCTAGGAATTTGACAAAGACCATTAGGAAGGCTAAGTACCTATATGAGCAAAACAAGGGCAAAGAATCCATGCAAAAATATTGGAAGGATAAGAAGAAGGAGAAATATGATCAAAGGAGGAAGGGATTCAAAGCTCCTTTCAACAAAAACAACCCTAATAAAAATAACGAGATCAATTTGCTAAAGATGAATCCCAGAAAGACGATTCCTTGGGGAAAAGAGGAAGACCACCAATCCAATATTGGGTGTGTAAGGAAAATCACCTATACAAGGATTTTTCTCACGGAGGAGATAAAGAGAAGACTATGCACAACATCCAAGAAGCTACAATAGTATAGAACATGGGAAGAATATATGTAGCCTTAGAATATCATCAAGCAGAATACCAATCCAATATGATCGAAGTGGAAGGTAATATCATTAATCAACATGTTGTTATTTTAATTGATTCATGAGTAATCCATTGTTACATTGATCCTAAAATAGTGGATAGATTAAATTTGGAGAAAAGTAAGCTTGAAAAGTCAAGTTTGGTTTAGCTAGCCACTGGAACCAAAAGAAGGATTAATGAGATGGCCATAGGTTGTCCAATAAATCTAAATGGAGTGAGTACTAATGTTGGTATGAATATCATACCATTATGATCTTATGATATCCTAATTGGAATGGATTGGTTGGAAAAACACCATGATGTCCTAGATTGTCATAACGAGACATTTACATGTCTTGATGAAGAAGGAAAACAGAGCACTGTGAAAGGAATTCCAAGACCCATTTCCATAAGGGAGATTTTATCCTTACAACCGAAGAGATGTTTCAGGAAATGACTTCAATTGTATGCATCTCATGTTGAAGAGCCAAAAAATACAAAAGGACCAAGTCTTGAATATTTTCCAGTATTGCAAGAGTTTGAAGATGTATTCTAAGAAATACCAGGATTGCCACTGAAGAGGGAGATAGATTTCTCTATTGATTTAGTACCATAAGCTTCCCCACTATCAAAACCACCTTACATAATGAGTACACCTGAATTGAAAGAATTACAAATGCAGCTGGAAGAATTGTTGAAGAAAGGGTACATACACCCAAGTGTTTCACCTTGGGGAGCACCAATACTCTTTGTCAAAAAGAAGGATGGAACATTGAGGTTGTGTATTGACTTTAGACATTTGAATAAATACATGGTGAAGAACAAAGACCCTCTACCTATAATTGATGACCTTTTTGATCAACGAAGAGGATAAAACATATTTTCAAAGATAAATTTGAGATCTTGATATCATCAGGTAAGAATCAAGGAAGAAGACACCAATAAAACAACCTTCAAAACTAGGTATGAACATTATGGATTTTTAGTGGTTCCCTTTGGACTGACCAATGCACCAACTATATTTATGTCCTTAATGAATGACATATTCATAAATTATCTAGATAAGGTTGTCATTTTGTTCTTGGATGACATACTTATTTATTCTAAGTCTAAGGAAGAGCATGAACATCACTTGAGGTTGGTGTTGAAAGTGATGATGGAACATTAGCTTTATGCCAAGTTTAGTAAGTGTTCTTTTTACCAAGAACAAATCCATTATTTGGGGAATATTATTTCAGAAGAATGTATAGCAGTAGATCCGAATAAGATTGAATCCATTAGAGGATGGCCAAAACCAAGAAATGTTTCAAAAGTTAGATATTTTATAGGATTAATTGGATACTATATGAGGTTCATAGTAGGGTTCTCTAAGATTGCTCATCCCATCACTTCTTTACAAAAGAAGGGAATCAAATCTGAAAGCACAACAGAGTGTGAAATTTTTTTTGATTTGTTAAAAGAACTACTTACTAGTGCACCTGTTTTAAATATTGTTGACCCAAATGAGAATTTTGTAGTATGTACATATGCATGTAAGGAAGGACTTGGTGGAGTCCTCACTCAAAATGGACATGTCATTGGTTATGAGTCCATAAATCTTAAAGAATATGAGATGAATTATGCCACACATGATTTGGAGCTTGCTACCATAGTTCGTGCATTGAAGATGTGGAGGCATTATCTCATGGGAAAGAGATTTGAATTAAGGACTGACCATAGTGGTCTGAAATATCTTTTCGAACAACCAAATTTGAATGCCAAGAAAACAAGATGGATGGAATTTTTAAGTGAGTATGACTTTGACATCAAACATATCAAGGGAAAGGAAAATAAATTTGTTGATGCACTCAATAGAAGATTACATCTCATGCATGCTACAATTGTTAGTATGCATCAGTCAGATTTGAAGAGAAGAATTTTAGATGTCGCTATTACAGATCAACATTACCTACAGGTAAAACAAAACTTACAGCAGGAAAATGTACAACAGAAAATTAAAGAGTATGAAAT
Organism: Picea glauca; assembly: GCA_000966675.3. Lineage (NCBI taxonomy): Eukaryota > Viridiplantae > Streptophyta > Pinopsida > Pinales > Pinaceae > Picea > Picea glauca. The sequence goes on from JZKD02S0269749.1 coordinate 25,361, forward strand.
TAAGGAAGATGGATTACTTATGAATAAGAAGAGAATTTATGATCCTAGTTCCAGAGAACTTAGGAATTTGGTATTAAAGGAAATTCATAATGTTCCATATGTCGGACATCTCGATTACCAGAAAAAAATTGTAGCAGTAAGAATCCAATTCTTTTGGCCTAGAATGAAGAAGGATGTTGTTGATTACATTTCCAGATGTATGGAGTGTCATAGAGTAAAATCTAAGCATAGACACCCAAAGGGTTTGCTACAACCACTACCAATTCCAGAGAAGAAATGGGAAGTGGTAACCATTGATTTTATAACTAAATTACCTGGGAAAACAAGGCAACATGATTCAATAATGGTAGTGGTTGATAAATTGACAAAGAATGCTCATTTTGTTCCTATTAAAATGACTCATACAACAAATAATATTGCAGAAATTTACATGAGGGAGATTGCTAGGTTGCATGGGATACCCAAGGCAATTGTTTCATATAGAGATACAAAGTTTAATTCAAATTTGTGGAGGGGATTGTTTAAAGGATTTGGTACAAATCTAAACTTTAGCACACCATACCATCCACAATCACATGGGAAGAGAGAGAGAGTCAACCAGGTAATTGAAGACATGTTGAGAATGTATGTGATGGATAAGCCATCTAAGTGAAAAGATTACTTGCACTTGGTTGAGTTTTCCTATAATAATGGGTACCATGCTTCATTGAAAATGAGCCCATTTGAAGCTTTATATGGTAGGAAATGCAATAATTCAGTGAGTTGGGACAACCCATTAGACGAAGTGGTACTTGGGCTAGAATTTCTCAAGGATATGAAAGACTAGATTGTTAGAATTAAGCAGAATTTAAAGGCAACTCAATATAGACAGGAAATTTATGCAGATAAGAATAGGACAATTAGAGAATTTAAAGTGGGAGAACATGTTCTTTTAAAAGTGAAGCCCAAGAAGAGCTCATTGAAGTTGGGTAGTTGTACAAAGCTAGTGGCGAAATTATGTGGTCCATTTGATATCTTGGAAAGAATAGGGCTAGTTGCATACATGATTGCATTTCCTTCTTCCATGAATGTGGTTAATGTATTGCATGTATCTTTGCTGAAAAATCATGTACATGATCCTAACCATGTTACTGATTGACATTTGATTCAGGTAGAGCTAGAGGGAGACTTTCAGGTCCAACTAGTGCACATATTGGACAAAAAGTTCAAAATGCTCCGGAATCGAGTTATAGAGTTCGTAAAAGTTCAATAGACCTGCTACAATCCTGAAGATGCCATACAGGCAGAGTACCTACAACTTTTTGAATAAATTTTGAAATTTTGATTTATGTTTTGTATATGCACTAACGACACTGCCAAAAAAAGGGGGAGGGGAATGTAATACCCCAGTTTTGAATCCCCATATTAAATAATGTATTGTGTCAATTTATGAAAGTCCACAGAGCCCAAACAATTAAAAGAGGTTGATGTGCCTAGGAAATGTAATGTTTTGATCATTATTAATAAAAAAATGCATCGATGGTTGCTAGAAGGACAAGGACACGAATTATAGGGGGATATGATTCTACAAGAGAGGGGAGCTTAAGGGGATAAGTCTTTTATTATATTTTGTTTACCCATAATTTATTTAATTGAGAGAAGTGGTTACATGAGCTTCTTGGGGAAAGGCCATGTGGTTCTTTATTTCCAAGTAAATATATAAACCCATATTGTGGGTTGTTTGGGGGTTCTCTCCATTCACGCTTTCAATATTTCATTCATTTTTTCTCAATTATCATTCATCATTCATTCTTGTTATTAGATTGGAACATGGGGGTGAATTGTTGAGGAAGAAGCCATTGTTTGTTGGTTGTATTAATGATTGGTGTATTCCAGCCATGAATGTTTCCCTACATGCCTGAAATGATTTGGCATGTACTAAATTTTATTCACAATTGTGAGTGATGAGAGTCCCAACATGGATATTCTTGACCGTATGCACTAGAGCCATGGAAGGAGGTGGACTGCCCGAGGGATTGTGTGGCAGAGGAGGGGGTCTATTCTCTTGGGTTGTGTAGGCTAGAGAGAAGAGATATGGTGTACTTTGGATTGTTGTGTGTTGAGAAACATGTGAGAGCTTGAGTGTTGACTATTTTGAGAAGTTGAGTGACACTCTGGAACTGTCCTTGTGAATTCATAGCCATGGCTCGAGGGTGACACTATTGTTGAGACTTGAAACAATAGTGTCTATGGTTGGGTGGAATGTCCTTGGTCTGCAACCAGTTGATGAATCATTTTCTTAAAGATAAGTGCTCTATCTGCCATGGTTTCCTTGTTGATATGGTTATTTCTATTGTATATTAATGCTTATATATGAGATATATTTTTATAATATGCTTTCTTGCTTATTATTTCTATGTATGGCATGTTTAAACATTCTTTTATGATGTAGTATGAATCTTGATGATTGCATGTGAAGTTATCATGTTTCTTTTTAAAATAAATGGTATCAGAATTCAAATCAGTTTGAAGTGAGTTTTGAGGTAGTGTGCCTAGCGTGCTGGTGGTTGGGTACGCTACAACACACCATCAAATAGATAAAGAAAGAAAAGAAAACTAGGTTGAGCACAAGTACAACAACACATACAAGAAAATTTATTGAGATAACTATGGTTGTTGACAAAATATGGTGAGGAGAATTATATAATACAATCACCTGATGAAGAGTAAATACAAATAGATTCTAATGAGGCACTAGAGTCACAAGAAAGAGGGGATGAAGATCCAAAAAGAAAAGAGGGGACATGACATGACGATGGAAGATGAGAGAAATCAAGTTGGATATTGAACCACCATTGAAAAAAAGTTGATCAAGGAAAGCATGGAAGAGTAGAAAGAAGAATACCAAGCATATTGATATTGGATAGTTTTAGGAGACACAAAAAAAATTAATTCCATTATCTGTAATCGAGGCTCTTGGAATGGAATTCACAAAGAAGTATGAGACAAGTGAAATAATTTATGCCATTTCTTCCATAAAATTACCAGCTTATGGTGAAATCAAAGACTTTTGTGCATGGATATGTGCACCACCACATATTACAACAATGTTCATCATAATAGTGGTGGAAATTCCCCCAACATATGGTGTTGTCCTTGGCAGAGATTGATGCTCAATGATTGGAGGGTAAATAATGAATAATGGGAGTTGCATGATGCTCCCAAACAAATATGGAATGTTGATCAAAGTACCATGGGACTAGAGAAAACCAACATCATTTGAAAATAAAGAAGTTGAAATGATGCAGAATTATATTGATGCTATGATTGGAAATTATGTTGTCTCCAATACAAAGAAAATGAGTTCTCCTAGAAAAAATGCAGAAAACACATTCCATGGGCTTTGGAAAATTTCATTCGATGGTGCATGTTCTAAATCTAGTGTTGGATTTGGCATTGTTTTAAAATTCCTCAATCTTGTATTTATCCACATGCAATCAAACTTGAGTTCTCTTACACCAATAATGAAGTTGAGTACGAAACATTAATTCAAGGATTGACTATGGCACTTCACATGCAAGTTAATGATTTAGTGGTGATTAGAGATTCAAATTTGTCATCGATCATATCAAGAAAAAGTGAAGGATTAAGAAGGAGAAGTTGAATCATTATGCAAAGAGAGTTTGGGATATTACAAATTCATTTAATTCCTTCAATATTACCTTTGTTCCTATAGAAAATAATTAAAAAGAATACTCATTGGCAGTGACAACCTCTCTTTTTAATATTTATGATTCTCAAAATCCCAATACTTTTCATGTCAAAATAGTTTTCCATCCTTCAATACTAGATAATCAAGAGTCCCAATAATTTTCATGTCAAAATAGTTTTCATCCTTCAATACTAGATAATCAAGAGTATTGGCAGGTGTTTGAAAATTATGAACACCTTACAAATTTCATTGTATATTTCCAATCAATATCACTAAAAGCATCAGAGGAAATACAAATGTATTTTGAAGAAGTAAAAACCAGTCAAAAGGAGATCCACAATCAAAGTTCTACATTTTTCCCAAAGAACTATATAAATATTGAATCACTCTTAACAAGAGGCTATCAAACAAGGGAAAGGTGTAAAATGGATGAGTCCTCCCTTAGGAAAGTGAAATAAACTAAACACATCAATATTGTCATGATTGAAGCCCCTAAACATATAAATATTGGTACTAGTTGTACTTTTGAATAAATCAAGGATTATACTCTTCTTTTCAAAGATTTTTAGGATTTTTTTGCATGGATCTATGATGATTTGAAAGAATATGACAAGTCCATTTTTCAACATACTATACCACTCAAGGAAGGAACAAATCCCTTCAGGAAAAAATTAAGAATAATCAATCCAAAGTTGAAGCCTCTAGTAAAATTGGAGCTTGAAAAGTTGAAAAGGAATGGCATAATTTTTTCAATAAGACACTTAGATTAAATTTCAAATCTTGTGTTTGTAAGAAAAAATAATGGTGAAATCTGACTTGTGTATATTTTTGAAATCTTAGCCGAGCAAGTGCTAAAGATAATTACCCCCTGCCAAACATGGAGATGTTGTTACAACAATTTATTGGCTCTACATTAATGTCAATGTTAGATAGATTTTCTAGACACAATTAGGTACTTGTGGTCGAAGAAGATATACCAAAAATGGCCTTTATCACACCATGGAGAACCTATGCATATGTTTGCATTCCTTTTGGATTAAAAAATGTTGGAGATACAATTCATAGGGATATGGACCATGCCTTCAATGATTTAATGGGAATATTCATAGCTTACTCTCATGATGATTTCACTGTTCATTCAAGGTTGAGAGAACACCACCTTAAACACCTCAAGAATTTTTTTCAAAGATTTAGAAAGTATGGCATATCTCTCAATCCAAAGAAGTGTCGGTTTGCAGTATCAGAAGGTAAGTTGCTTGGACATATTGATCTAGAAATAATTAAGGAAATAAATGATTTGAATCCTCCTACATATCGAAAGGGAGTACAATTTTTCTTTGTAAAGATAAATCTTGTGTGAATATTTGTTCTAGAATATGCCACAATTGTAAAACCAATCAATAAGCTATTAAAGAAAGATCAGAAATTGGAATGGACTCAAGAGACTCAAAAGGCATTAACAAACATCAAACATGCAATCACCAATACTCATATTCTTGTTAGTCCAAATTTTGATAAGGATTTCATATTATACTCATTCACCTCAGAAGAGACTATTGCATCCATACTTACTCAAAATAATTCAATTACTAAAAATAATTCAAATGGGGAAGAACATCCAATTTCTTTCATGAGTAAAACCTTGCATGATTATCAATTGAAATACTCCACCATAAAAAAACAAGCCTTCTCTTTGGTCAAAGAAATTTCTCACTTCAGAACTTATATTTTATTAACTCATATTATTTCCTATGTACCACATTCTCCTATCAAAATGATGCTAAATCAACAATTCAGAGAAGGAATATGGGCCAAATGGATGACTAAACTTCAAGAATTTGATATGGAAATCAAATCTATCAAAGTCATCAAATGACAAGGGTTATGCAAGCTAATGATTGGTATTGTGTATGTCAATATAAATCCTCCTCATTTGGATGATACTACCATGCAAGATGTGTCCATATGAGAGTCTGAATGGTATAAGAATATTATCCTTTACCTAAATTCTGGACAATTTATTATTGGAATGACCTCTAATGAAAGGAGAGATCTAAAAATGAATACAAATCAATATGTGTTAGTCCTTGGCATTCTTTTTAGAATAAATCTCGATCGCATTCTACTAAGATGTTTGGACCATTTAAAATCCTAAAAGACATTACAAGAATTCCATGAAAGAGGTTTTGGAGGACACTTTGCACCTGTGGTGACTGTACATAGAACTATCAGAGCTGGTTATTATTGGCCAACTATATTTAAGGATGTCTATTTAATGAATAGGAAATGACTTCTATGCCAATAATTCTCTGGAAAAATGAAAAGAGAAGCAATTTACCTGAAACCTATATCAATAAAAGAACCATTTGAACAGTGGGTTTTGGATGTTATCGGTCCAATCAATAAAAAATACAGTAAATGGCATTCGTACATTCTCACTACTACTGATTATTTTGCAAAATGGAAAGAAGCTATAACTTTGAATACTATTGATTTAGAAAAACAAATCCTATTCTTTAAGGATAATCTTCTTTCTAAATTTGGTATTTGTGAGAAGTTTATAAAAGACAATGGATCAATTTTTATTGGGTCCAAATTTACAAACTTTTGTGGAGAACATGGTATTCCAATGGGACAATCATCCAATTACCATCATCAAGGAAATGGCATGGATAAATAAACTAATAAGATGATGATCCAAGTCCTCAAAAATATAATTTCTTCAAATCAAATAAATTGGCATAAAAAGCTCGTAGATTCTCTTTGGGAAGTTGACTCACTCCAAAGGGAAGAACTGGACAATCATCTTATACTTTTGTATATGGAAAGGAATCTAGAATGCATATACATATGGAAAGGAATCTAGAATGCATATACATATGGAAATGAATGCAATATCCATTTCTACAGGAAATGAAGACATGGAAGATGACTCCCCTCTCCAAACAAGATATAATCAATTAATGCAATTGGAAGAACATAAAGCACAAGCATTGACAACCATGAAAAAAAGACAAGAAATAGTCAAAAGGCATTTTGATTAGAGAACTACTATCAAATAATTCCAAAAATATCAATTGGTTTTACTCTGGAACAAAGCAAAGGAAAAACCATCATTTCATACTAATTTTGAATCTCTTTGGATTGGGCCATATCATATTGAAAAAAAATTGGTTTCAATTCTTACTTGCTAAAGGACATGAATGGAGCAGTTCAAACATTACCTGTAAATGGGAAATACCTCAAACACTTCTTCATATAAATCCCATATTACCCCCTTTGTACATAAACCTTTACCTATTTTTCCTTTCTATATATCTCACTTCCTTTTGTTTCCTTTTTCTTTCTATTTTTCCTTGTTTTATATGACTCCATTTCCCAATGGAAAAGGCCCTTTGGATTCTTAACAACCCATAGGGATTTACTATCCCATAGTTGGAGCCAATTTTTGATCAATGTTCAAGTCCTTTTTTCATACTTCCTCTTTTGTATATCCCATACTTAGTCATTTTTTTTTGTTATAAAGGTTGTGGGAACACCACTCATAGCCATCACAAGTATGCAGTGCAACAACTTACAAGTTTGCATTAACAATACTTAGTCATTTTTCATTTTTTCATATCACCCATTCTTTACTTCTTATACTTAGCCATTTTTCATCATTTTCGGGAGTAACAAACATTTCAAAAGGTCCCCAACCTGCAAACTCACAACCCGCACTTCTTCCCACTCCAAAATGACCTGCACACTTTCAAAACACACAAAATGGACCATTATGGTACCTATTTTATTTTATTTTATTGCAGATTTGAGGATTTCCCCCTCATCTTCCCTTTTATCTCATGCATTCCACAATCCACAAACCTACATTCATAAAAAAGAACTATGCATCACTCACTTTACACTTCCATACTTTACATTTTTCATTCATCCCGGTACGTAGTCACACTCCCCAAGATAATTTATGATCCTGCCACCACATCAACTAGCACACATTATGAATCAATATTGTTATTAAATAATGTGATTATCATACAATCCATGCCTTAAATACAAATCAAATCATGCAATTAACAATTTTGAACTAAGTGCTACAACATGTGATATCAAGGAAATATGTGGAGAATTTAGTAAGAAATTAAATCCTCACTATAAATTCTTGATTTGATGGAACCACTACCTATTCACTCAAATTAACCATTATCGAGTATGTCAAATAAGGGAAGAGAAATCTGTTGTGGAGACAATGTTAATACATCAAGATGAGAGGACGATCCATTCCAGTGTTCTAAAGCATTCAAATGGAACTCAATGCTTTGACCTGAAGAAAGGAGTTCAAGCAAAGTTTTTATTTCCTAGATTTAATTGGTTGAGTGTATGTCGAAAGTGTCGTATTTTAAATAATTAATTCTTCGGTGTGTGGATAAGTTTAACAACCAGAAAGTGATAATTCAATTGCAAGGAAGGACACTTGTTTATTTAGAACCTACATTTTTAAGGAGGATTCTTATCCTTCCAGAGCCTACCATGACAGTCAAAATCTCTTAATCTAATGCTTTATTGAAGGCCAACCATGGAGGAACATATATCTTGGAAAATTTTCTCATAAAGCCATCAGATTATTCTAGAAAATCTGCCCAAATAAAGGTATCTTCACTTAATTCCCTTTATAAAGATTTTGTGTGCTTGTTTTCCATACTCATTTGACAAGAGTCCATGACTAATATCCAAAAATGTGTGTTGTATGTTCTTTACCACTTAGTTCATGAGGATGTCTTGTTTGATTGGGATCATATTATCTTGAGCAAAGTTTATTTTCAACTAGGAAACTTTCAGAATATGAAGAAATTATTTATGAGTTCTTATTTAGTTTATGCTATTACCTATTATTACATATTTCAAGACTTGTCACGATCAAGGAATCTTGATTTCATCGAGGATCAAGTTCAATCCTGGTATATGGAAACTTGGAAGCATAAAGCCTTATACCATTTTTATGAGGTACATAATGCATTTTTATTGTCTTTCAAGAAGATAGTTCATGGTTCTAACACATTAAGGTTGTCAATGGAATATTCTTCCTTTATAATAGGGAAAGGATTTTTTGAAAATCAGGATGACTTCAATTACATCAGACTCTATGGTTTTTCAGGGAAAACCTTCTTTACTACCTTTTCTTGTCCCTGACAAATTATGTACATTTGAAGTATGCAAACAATACAAATTTTGGGCACATTTATTCAATGAAAAGAGGAAGAAGAAATTCATTCCACTACCCTAGAGAATTGGAGAGATCATTGTTAATAATATCTCTCATTTGAATGATTTTTCTGTTCATTTTGATAATTTTAAGTTGATGGAAATTCATGAAATTCAGGGCTTCGACCCTAATGAATTGTTGACGGGATACATGTCTACAATTGGCTATGGTTTGTTGTTCATGAATTCTGCTCAATTGAAGGAAAGGGGAGGGGATAACCAAATCCCTCTAGAAGAAATTATTGAAAAAACCCATGATGATATTGATACCTTGGTCAGTACAAATGACCAATATAAATAAAGTGTATGAACCATAAGGAGTGGTATCCCTAACCCCGGTTCACCCAATTTCTCACTCCTTAACAAAGAACGAAACTTAGGGAAACAATCAGGAAGAAAGAAATTCCCATTCTAGAAACTTTGGTGATGGAGGCGACAAAGGGGATATTGAAAAATCACACATAGCCCCTATATGTCCAAAAACAAAAAGAGAAATAGTTCAAAAGGTAGGTTAAGAAGTACCCGAATATGAACTGAGAGACATGGAAGTTGATGTTGTAATAGGAGAAACCAATTGGAATGAGAAAATATTGATTGAGAATAGAGAAATAACAAAGGAATTGGCTTGTCAGGAGCCAATAGTGTTTGAACAAGAATCTGTCACACTACACCACATAGCCTTCAATAAAAATTCAAAGAAATTATTAATTGAGAAAAATAATTTGAAAAATAAGAAAGTTGTTGAGAAACGAAATTCAGAAATTGATATTCAAGGAGTAAGACCTTCTAAATTTATGGAATTCCATGAAGCCACTAGAGAAGCTCTAAAATATTTGATTGATGAAAAAGAAAACATGATTTTCAAGGAGAGAGTGAAGGAACTAGAGAATGATTTTCTTCCAAGTCCTTTATTTATTGAGCCAGTTTGTTAAGCCCTAATGTTGGCTCATTACCCCTTAATTGGGGCATATTATATTAGTAATGTTATTTTATTTATGTTGGCTTTAGGCCATTAGTTGTAATTATACCTCCTAGTCTC
>JZKD02S0269749.1:35399-65130 GCA_000966675.3 Picea glauca
TAAAAGGAGGTTGCCCCCTCGAAGAGGCTTATTATCTGAAATTATCTATGTTTCAAGGCGTTGAGTACTTTTCCTGAGGTTTTTCCATGCTATATTGATGTTTGGTTCTTAACACAATTGCTACCATATGACCACTTAACAGTCTATAAGAGATACCAAAGTCAATTTAGAGATTAATAAGTGCCTCAAGCCTATTGACAACTATCAAAAATTACATTGGAAACAACATTCAAAAGAAAATTGCTTTAATTCTTGAAATATGGGAACTAGCCACTAGTTCAACTACACTCTCTTCAAGGATTATAAACTTCAAGGAATATCTACAAAATGAATTGGAAAATTACGAGCACTTTTATAAGGAAGTTGTCGGCACTTTTGTTGCTAAAGTCTCAAATATGAATGGTTTGCATAGAAGAGAGAAAAAAACCCCTTCTAAAATTCGACTAAGACAAATAGATGCATGTTGCTTGAAAAGATTAAGTGTTTAAGAGAAATGATTGTTCAATGTGACACCATAATTACAAAAATAAGTAGCCTATTCCTAAAAATTATTGATTTAGCAAAATATTTGAAGGCCCCACACCTAATAATGGATTCAATACTGCTTTCAAGGGATCAACTACAAGAACAATTGGATGCCCTGAAAATTTCATGGGAAAGTGAATTTAACAACTTCAATAAATATTCAGAGGAAGAAGTGGAGAAGTGATCTAGGTGGACATCGATGACCACCCACCTATTCCTTTGGCTCAATGTACAATTTCCATTTTGGTAGTTTTTCTAAACTTTTTTTGGTGTCGTACTTTTGAGGCCATTTTGAGACCCTAAACGACTTTTTTTGATGTGGCATCCCCCAATAGATGCTATAGACTTGTATTTATCCATTTGGAATGTGTAATAATCAGCTATACCTTTCAAGCGAGGTATTGAGCACCCCAAACAAAGATCATATGGACAAGTTATGCCCTAGGGAAGTTGATGTTTCAACTACCCCCATCGGAGCCCACAAACCTTTTGGTGTTTCATCTTTTGGGGTTAGGTTCTTGGATGTTTATGGTTTTCTCATTTATCTTTTATCTTTTATGTTAAAAAGGTCTTTGAAGCCTCATTGTAGCCATATTATTATGAATGTGTATATTCATCACATATCTTCTCAGAGATAAGCTAGCACCATTATAGCAAGTTCATTTTCACTTTGTATTTTCTTTTATAGTCTCTACACATTTTAGTATTTAATAGAAATTGAGTATTAATGTATCTCTATGTTTTTGTCTTATTTCCATGCTTCATTTCATTCCCTCATAAATCCAGATTAGTGGTATCATAGTGGTCTGCTCTTTATGTGTTTCTTTGTGCATGCCCCCAACAAGGTCAGTGTATTAGGAATTGGGAATCGAACTGATCGAACCTTTGGAAGACCATCCTTGATCCAGATGGATCTCAGTAGCCATCCACCTTTTATGCTAAATCACCATTTGAGCCTATGGTTTTGATAAACCATGACATTCACCCTTTTGGTGGGGAATGGAATGTAATGTCATCTTCATTTGTTAATCATAGAAATCATGTAATGGTATTATGTACATGCCTACAACATAGTGTTAATGCACCAGATCCCATTAGAACTCCACAGTTAAGCACACTCGGGATAGACTAGTACAGGGATGAGTGACCACCCAAGAAGTCCTAGTATTTTACATGCCTATGTAATTTTATAAACTTAGTCCAATTTATCCCACATGCATCATGGGAATTGTTCTCCTCTCACTCTCTCATATATAATTGAGGTGAAGGAGACCCTTTAAGCATGCAATGGATTCTAATGTAAAGCTTCTTGTGAATGAAGCGTAGCCAACATCTCTTTCTTTTTAGAGATAAGCTACCCCATTTTTCCAGTTTGTGTTCTACTATGGTTTTCTATCTTATTCAGTCATAGAAGTTGGGTTTCACTGTATTTTTTTGTTCTCTTTTATATTTTTATGTATTTCATTGTTATATCTCGGCTATATTTCTTCCTTCATGTCATTCTCAAAATAATCTGGATCAGTGGTATCAGAGCAGACTACTCCTTGTCGTTTCTCAGAGTAAGTCCCCGATCAGGTCAAGGTATAGAGAGTTGGGTCTCGAGCTAGTTTTGTTTGAGGACAACTGCTCTCACCAGCCCAAGTGACCTCCCATGACGAAAGAAAAGAGAGATGACAAAGAAAGAGATCCTTTCAAGATGTTTCTCGAGGAATCCCTCGTGCGATAGAGGAACGAGATGATGGACAACTTTGCTCAGATCCTTCGAAGACTAATGATGGTGGCAGTTGAGGCATATTCAACAAGAAGCAATTTTTCAAGTGACACCCTTCAAGGTACAAGTCAATTTTTATATCCCCATATTTCAAGGCTAGATAGATGCAGATGCTCTAGAAAAGTGGTTGAATCTGCTAGAAGGTTATTACTCTGTCCAAAAATTTTCCGACAGTGAAAAGATCACCTTTTCGCTTGTTAAAGCCCTTCCCCATGTCAGATCTTGGTGGGAAGGTTAATGGGAGAGGTACACTATAGATGAATCTACATTATCTGGGAGAGAACCCACTTGGGCAGCCTTTTTAGATGCCCTAAAGGAGGAGTTCTACCTTGTCGGAAACTATGATGACCAATACATGAGATGGAAAACTCTGCGTCAGAAAAGACATCAGATGGTGTCAGAGTACGCCAACCTCTTTCATACCTTTCTCTCAAATATGGGTATCAAAGACTTCGAGAAGAACCTGATTTTGAAGTACTATAGTGTTCTACATAGGTACATCCAAACAAAGATGGATTTTCTTGACATCTCCTCATTAGGAGTTTCTTATCGATATGTAGTCAAAATTGAGCAGAAATTCAAGCAACAAAGTAAGTGGGAGAATCATGGCAAAGTAAAATCTAACTCACATAATGAAGGATAGATCAAGGAAGGCCAACCTCAAGAGAACCAGCTTCAGATGCAGGCAAAGAAGGGTAACGTGAAGTTTAAGAAAGACACCAGAAAGTGGTGTGAGTTCCACAACAACCCTTGGCATAACACTGATGAATGTCACTCAATATAGTCATTTGTGGCCAAGATCAAAGATAAAGATCCAAACCTCGACTTGGACCCTGATTCAGAAAATGATAAAAGGAGACAGATCATTGATGCAGAACCAACTTCTACTATCACAACTACAAAAATCCAACCAGAAGAGGATCCTGAGGAGGGGGGGCGACTCTTCCATTCACAGATGTGGGTGAAGGGGACCCCAGTGAATTTAATTGTTGATATCAGAAGCCAAAAGAACATCATCTCAGCCAAGGTTGTCAAGCAGTTGGATTTTCCAACAACACCACACCCACATCCATACAACATCGAGTAGCTTCGCCAGGGTCAAGATATTCATGTCATCCAACAATGTTGCCTGTCCTACGACATCAAGCCCTTCAAGGATGTGGTATTATGTGATGTTTCCCCACTAGAAGTCTGTGATGTTATATTAGGCCAACCATATATGTGGAGGCGTCATGTTATTTATGAGTCTCGACCCCATAGCATCATTTTTACTCTGGGGGGTCAGCTATACAAGATAGGAAAGGTAGTTTCAACTATTGCCCCACCAAAAAAATGAGACAAAGTAATCTCTCATATTTCAAAGTTTAGCCTCTTCACAATCCGATGAGAAGGTGAACATAAGGAAACTACAACCACTGCAGCCTTATCCCGATACCTTTCTATCCAGCATAAGTAAATCGACAAGATTGTAGAAGAGTACCAAGATGTTCTTGTTGCACCTACGGGGGTACCTCCACATTGCCCAGTCAAGAAAGGTTATAACAAAACCCTTCATACTCTTCATGTTGTATATTCACTGACAGAATCCTAACACACTCAGGTAGATCATGCAAATAGATTGGTTGAATGGATTCAACCCCTCCAGCAACAGGTTCATGACAGTCTTCAAAAAGCTAAGCATGACAGCTTCTTCAACAAGGCAAGAAACACACCAAGCTTCAGATTTAGCATAAGTCTTCCTATCTCCTAAGGGAACTTGATGCAATGGGGACCATTTCTTCCTAAGGGGGGAGGAATGATCCAGATGGATCTCTGTGGCCATCCACCTTTTCCACTAAATCACCATTTTGAGCCTATGGTTTTGATAAACCATGACATTCACCCTTTTGGTGGGGAATGGATTGTAATGTCATCTTCATTTTTTAATTACAGATATCATGTAATGGTATTATAACTCCATAGTTAAGTGTGCTTGGGCTAGAGTAGTACTGGGATGGGTGACCTCCCAAGAATTCCTAGTATTTTACATGCCTATGGAATTTTATAAACTTAGTCCAATTTATCCCACATGCATCATGAGAATTGTTCTTCTCTCACTCTCTAATATATAAATGAGGTGAAGGAGACCCTTTAAGCATGCAATGGAGTTTTATGTAAATCTTCTTGTGAATGAAGCATAGCCAACATCTCTTTCTTTTTAGAGATAAGCTACCCTATTTTTCCATTTTGTGTTCTACAATGGTTTTCTATCTTATTCAGTCATAGAAGTTGGTTTCACTGTATTTTTGTGTATTTCATTGTTATATCTCGATTATATTTATGCCTTCATGTCGTTCTCAAAATAATCTATATCAATCCTTACCAACCCCAAAAACCTCCCATGGTGAAGGAATGGAGAGATGAGGGAGTAGGAGATCCTATTAAGGTATTGCTCGCGGAAGTCCTCACGAAACAAAGGGGTGCAATGATGGATCAATTTTCCCAAATCCTTTGGCAGTTTCTGACAACAATAGAGCCCTATTCATTAAGAGGAAACTTTGGAGACACCACCCCCTTCAAGGTACAAGTTAATTTTGATATTCCCATATTTGAATGTTAGATAGATGCAAATGATTTGGAAAAGTGGTTAAATCTAATAGAAGGTTATTTCTTTGTCCACAATTTTTCCAATAGGGAAAAGATTACCTTTGTGCTCCTTAATGCAATCCCCCATGTCAAACATTGGTGGGATACTTACTGTGAGAAAAACTTCGTAGAGGAGTCGAGAATATTTGGGGTTGATGCCACTTGGTACTATTGACAATGGGAAGTGGTGTGAATTCCATAAAATCCCCTAGCACACCACCGATGAATGTCGCTCGAAGCACTCATTGCTGGCCAAGATGAAATCATCAAAGTTAGATCTAGGTTCTGACTCTGATTTAGAGCTAGATAAGGAAAAGTGGATCATTGAAGCAAAACCTAGTGCCACAGTCACTACCACCAAGACCCATCCAAATGAACTAGAAGAGCCAGAGGAATGTGAGCACCTTTTTCACCCATGAATGTGGGTGAAGGGTGATTCACTACATTTCATTGTTGGTACCAGAAGCCAAAAGAACATCATCTCAGCAGAGGTCATGAAGCGGTGGAGTTGCCGAAAATACCATATGCACAACGATACAACATCAGGTGTCTCAACCAAGGACGAGATCTCTATGTTAGCCAACAATACCTCCTACCATATGGCATCAATCCCTTCAAGGATGAGGTATCAAGTGGTATTTCCCCACTTGAAGTTTGTGATGTTATTTTAGGCCAGCCATATATGTGGAAACATCATGTTTTGTATGAGTCTAGACCTTGTAGTTTCATTTTTACTGTGGGAAGACAATTGTTCAGGATCCCAAAGATAGATCCACCCACTGTAATTTGTTTGGTCTCAGCTAAGTAGATCAGGAAGGTCATCTCCTAGACTAGGAAATTTTTCCTCTTGATGATTCACTCTTAGAGTGAACGAAAGGTCACAACCACATCCATGGCCTCTACACAGGGCTCCTCTATGCAACATAAGAAATTGGACAAATTCATGGAAGAGTATTGACACATATTCACCTCACCTACCATGGTTCCTCTGCACTGTCAGATAAAGCATTCAATTGAGATAACTCCTGGAATGCCTTTTCCTAACAGGCCAGTGTATCAGTGCTCTCTCATGGAAAATGAGGAAATAAAGTGTTATATCCAATATCTTCTCCAAAAATGGCACGTCTGACAAAGATCCTCACCCTGCAGAAACCCAATCATGCTCATACAGAAGAAAGACGAGACCTAGCGACTTTGTATTGATTATAGAGCTCTGGAAAAAATCAAAGTCATGAATTGGTATCCAATTCCTCGAATTTATGACCTTCTCAACTAGTTGAAGGGGTCCAATTACTTTAGTAACATTGATCTGAAGTCCGACTAACACCAGGTCCCCATAGAACAAAATGATGTATGGAAGACCACTTTTGAGTCAAAAGAATTTTTTTGAGTAGTTGGTCATGCCCTTTGGATTGACAAATTCCTCTGCCACCTTCATGATCTTGATGGACGACATATTGTGACCCTTCACCAATTCCTTTGTGGTTGTATATCTGGACGACATCCTCATCTTCAACAATATTTGGGTAGAACACTTGCAACATATTTAGTAGGTCCTCCACACTCTACAACAATACAAGTTATATGCTAACTTAGAGAAATGATCCTTTCGCATGAACAAGGTCCAATACCTTAGATACATTATAGATGAGCATAGTGTGCATGTTGATCCAACCAAGATCCAAATCATTTGTGGTTGAACAACCTTGACAACACTAACCAATCTTGGGATCTTCTTAGGCCTTGCCAACTTCTATCACAAATTCATATTAAGGTTCTCCCATATCGATTCGACTCTCAGCCAAGTGACCAAGTGTGGTTGAAAAGAAAAATTTTGTGGGGAATATCACAACATGAAGTTTTTGATGATATGAAACATCACTTATGCTCATCCTTTTTGCTTGACTTACCCGATATGAAAAAACCATTTGATATTGAGACTGATGCTTCTGATTATGTTGTTGGTGTCGTTCTCACTCAGCATAGTCATCTAGTGGCCTATCATAGTGAGACACTCTCAGAATTCGTTTGTAAGTACCCCACCTATGACAAATAAATGTATTCCATCATACAATATTTCCGATGGTGGAAGCATTACATTTTAGGGAAGGAGACAATCATCCATACAGATCGCATGCATCTAGAGTTCATGCAGACACAAGGAAAATTGCAGAATCACCACCATCAAAAGTGGTTCACATACTTGTAGTAGTTTCACCTCAACATTAAATAATAGAAGGGATTACCAATCATGTCATTGAATGCCTCAGTTGACCTCTAGTTCCAGCATTAACGATGGTGCTCGACTCGTTCTAGAATGAGACCTCCAGGTGGTCCCAATTCTATGACCTACCAGATTTTTGGAACATACATGGGAGAATTTTCTTAATTCCATCTTCAATATGTATTGTTACTCCATCTAGTTCATCTCTACATTCCTTAAAGAGAGCATGCACAGTTGATTTGGAAATACCATTATAGTCATGTGGCAGGACACTTTGGTGTAGAGAAGATAGTGGTAGTTCTACAAAAGTATTTCTACTGGTTGAAGCTTCGACAAGATGTTAGTAAGTATATCATATGTCTCATTTTCTACTCCATTTCCAAGCAAAACATTAGAAAAAAATGACTATACACCCCTTTGCCTACTCCCGACGGGCCCTGGGAATACATATCAGGTCTCCCCTCCACCAAGCATGGAAATGACTGTGTATTCATGGTTGTTGATATATTATCTAAGATGGCCATTCATACCGCATGCAAGAAGAGTATCACAATCGAGGCCACTAACAAGCGCTTATTCAAATGTGTATGGGTACACTTCAAACTCCCACAGACCATCATATCATATTGGAAAAACAGATTCTTGAGGACATTATGGTCGATCCTTTGGTCTTTGTTGGACACCAAGCTCACTAAATCCACTACCTTCCACCCTCATATTGATGGAAAGACAAAGGTCGTCAATCAGATGATCATGCATATATTGCACATGTACAACTCCAAGAATCCATGCACATGGGATGCGAGCCTTCCTTATGTACATTACAACTACAACAGAGCACTCCATAGCTCAATTGGCCATATCCCTTTTCAGGTGGACCTCTATTTTCAACCATTGGGCCCCATTGATGTAGCACTATCCCTTGCATCCACACATGAAAAATATTCCCATGCTCAATCTGATATTGACAAGGCCACCAAATTAATTGAATAGATTCATCACATCCACCAACATATTCATGATATTTTTCAAAAATCCAATGCTATGTACTAGCAATGCCACAATCAACATCGAGTTCGCCACAAGTTTCAGGTATGCGACAAGGTTTGGTTACATTTGCAAAGTGAGTTCCTTATATGACTCCACTGGAAGTTGTGTTCACTTCAATATGGACCTTACACAATCACCAAGGATGTGGGAGACAATGATTTTGAGTTAAGTATTCCCCCCTTCCTTGGATTACACCCAATATTCAATGTGGACCTCCTTCGACCATATTTTCCACCACTACTAGACACATTGGAGGTGGCAGAGAAGATAACACCTATATATATCAACCTTGACTACATGGAATGGGAAACCATTGATCAAATCATGGAAACATAGGTTAAGGGAACCCATCAATAAAATATCCAACTCTATTGGGTTGTCAAAGTAGGGAAACTACTGCACCAAGGCAAGTGGCTCACCAAGCATCAAGTTCAACAGAAGTTTCCCCATTTGATGGGGGAACTCAACTTAATGGAGACCATTGATTCCTAAGGGGGGAGGACTAAACCAAGTGGATATTGGTGGCCACCCACCTATTCCACTAGCTCAACATATAATTTCCATTTTGGAAGTTTTTCTACAATTTTTTGGGTCCCAAACTTTTGGGGCCATTTGGGGCACTCGATACGTCAACTTCCCTACAATCTCTACATATTTCAATATTTAATAGAAATTGAGTATTACTATATCTTTGTGTTTATATCTTATTTTTGTGCTTCATTTCATTCCCTCATGAATCCAGATCAAGAAATGGCTGATCCACTTTGTGAATAAAAATGAAGACGTTGAAGATACAATTCACCAACTGAGTTTTGATTTTAAAGATATTGAAAATGAATTGTTTGATGCAAGAATCAAGCATGAAACAATGCTTTCTCCCATTCAGGAGTACATTGAAATATGATTAAATAATGTATTGATCAAAATAACTAAACCAAATCATCAGAAAGAAGTTACTGCCATTAGGAAGCCTCCAACAGAACACTCTACAAAAGGGACTTCAACAATAAAATGACGGGTCTGAATTTTCCATCATAGTAAGTCAAATAGTCATATTGTTAAGAGTTTACTTCCTTTTCTTCCTAGTTAGTAGTCATCCATCCTTTATTGTTTCATGATCTGTGAAAACCAAAGGTAGTTTCCTAAGTGTGTCTTCTTTCTTTCTTCTAGGTATTTCTTTTATTATTGGTCCATGAGAGCCCCATTCGAGTCCATTTAGCATGAATTCATCTACTTTTACGAATATTACAAACATTTTAAAAAACATTTGTATATTTTATTAAGGTTCCCCAGATAACTATTCGTGGAACATGTCTAGTGATTTCTCTGACTTTGAGTTTTAAGAATGAAATTTCAAGGATATTTCTATCAAAATCTCTTTGATCTTTAATTGCAAATAATGTTAAGTTCTCTGCAAATGTGGCATTTATTTCTTATTTTGTACAATGATGTGTTCTACTTTGATTATTCTATTATGGAAATGCAGACCTTTAAAATATCTCATTTAATGGCTTACAATCCTGTATACTATTTTAAATATTCATTTATGAAGAGGCCTAGTCCTTTCTCAGGGGTTGTTTTATGTATGAATATTTATTTCCTTAAAAGTCTAGTATTTTATAGCATTCACTCTAAATTTGTATTATATTAAAAGAGGAGTACCACCTCTATAAAAATGTAGGAGGATTTATCCTCGTGATGTTATATTTAAGACCTTCAACAATATTTCATATCAACAAGATTCCAAAAATATTTCATGAGTTTCTGTGAAGAATTTTTTCATGTCTTGTGCAAGTGTCAGTCAATTCCTTATGGTGTAATTCTTCAAACAATTATCTGATTTTCTCTACCACGACTCATGAATCTCTTCATCACTCAACATCTATACATGTATTAAATATTCTACAATTCTTGAATCATGTGTTATGGACATTAGGACCAATTTTTTAATCTAATGGATTACATAGTTAAAGCATCGGCCAATAGAACAACTAATTAACCATAATATTCAAGCAATTATATACATGGAGAGGAAAGAGAAGAGTAATTATGAAACCAACAACAAGTAATCTTTATTAATGCATCGTCAACAATCCAAACTCTTTACATATCATATCTATGTCTATTTATACATTACATTAATGGAAGTAGTTGTAACTATAATAACTACCTTGGTTGGTCAGCCTGACCAATTGGTCAATCAACTTGGCTACAAACTTGACTACTTATTTAGTCAACTTGTTCTATTGCATTGATAAACTATTCAACCAATTCAATTAGTTGACTAGGCCTCTCCAAAAATCCCCCCACTGCCATGAAATTTTGTGGGCCATTGGATCATAGAACTTGATTTGACAACGACAGGTCACTTTACAGCCAAAACGATTGGCATCACTAGAAGTTTGAGCCATCCTAAATGTTGGATAGAATGTTTTTTGTGTCAAACTCTATAGGTGAAAGAGAATCATGAAATCATACTATGGCCAAATGTTTCTTCTAAAAATCTATTGATACTCCCTCAATG
This sequence comes from Picea glauca, assembly GCA_000966675.3. NCBI lineage: Eukaryota > Viridiplantae > Streptophyta > Pinopsida > Pinales > Pinaceae > Picea > Picea glauca. The sequence continues at coordinate 46,119 of JZKD02S0269749.1, forward strand.
TACATGCCGCTATGACATGCACATAGAAAAATTTGTGCCTCTTTGTTTCTTCCTCTAACTCACCTCTAAATCCACACCTTAAACCATTCTTGGTTCTGCACTTTATTTTTGATGACTTTATCATGGATCCACAAGCTCTTCTCTACTAAAATATTTTTTTTCATGCAATGAGATACTCCATATCCAACTCAACACACTTATTTTTGCCTCATATCTTTCCACTTGCACTTAAAAGTGCAATTTCCTCTTCTTATTTGTCCACAACATGAACCATTTTCTCTTTAGTTTGTGTGGACACAATAAGGTCCCTCCCATTGTTTTATCCATCTCCCTCATTAGCATTATCCCTGCCAATGACTCTCCACCACTTCATCCTTTCTCGGTGGTATTTTCCCTCCTTGGTGCCCTAAGGCACAAGAACTGCTTCAATGTGATCCTCTTCTAGGGTTCCTTATTTACATTCCATTGCAATGTCTTCTTTGATCACATATTCCTTAAGAATAAACATATAAAATGTTGAAACGTCCTGAAAATCAAATACAATGTCCTCCTCTTGTATGCTTACTACTACAATTTCCTCCACACCATCATCATGATCTTCTTTTGGCATGCAAAGGATGACATGCCCATCCTCCTTCTTAGAAACCTATGCATTAACACAAGGGTCCTTTTTATATTTTGAGTGCTAATTTTAAACTCAACTCAATGCCATAATATTTACTTTTCTCTTTACTTTCAATGATGTCCTCATGGATTAATATTCCCTTCATTATTGCAAACTCAACAATTTCACTCTCAACTTGGCCCAATTCCACTTGGTTTTATTCTTCCTTTTCTATATCAACATAGACACATTCCTCATCTTTTATTGTTGCCAACTTAGTACTATTGTCCTCATTTGCAACCCCAAGTTTGTTGATAGCTTCCTTTCCTACGCATTCATCCACAAGAAACCTATTAGCTAAGATTTCGGTTTGCTAAGGAACCTTCTCCAGTGGATCACCTTCTTTAGGCACACAAATTGTGGTCTCAACCCCACCACTATCTCCTTCATAATTATCCTTCGCCATTGGAAATTCTTCACCCTACTCTAAGGTATCCAGTTTTACTAGAATTTTCTCTAATGCTATCATAACCTCATATTCCTCAAGATTCCTTATTTTCCCCTTTGAATTCTTCAAAGTATTATCCTTGCTAAGGATTTTCTCTTTACTAAAGTTCTTTGATTTTTTCTTTGATAGATTCCTTGTGTTCCTTCTAGGGTTTCTAACCTATACATTAACCTCCTTAACTCCTCCAAGGTCTCTTCTTAACAAGAACTTATTATGTTGGTGACTTTAGTCTTTGTACTTCCTTTGAATTCCATCTCTACACTTTGCATTATGTAGTCTTATATCTTCTTATTGCAACTCTACCCAACTTGAATGTTGTATTTGTTCTCCCTTTCCACTAGATTTCTTTACTCAAACCCTTACAACAATTATTCCTAGCAATCCTTTGCTAGAATTGTTGGTCTTCCTGGGATGTTTTTTCTTTGTTGACAACTCTACCAAACAACTTAATTTCCTAAAGTTTTCTTCAACCACCTACATATTCAAATCTACCCTTTAATATTCAAAATAACAATAGGTTATGCTCAAGACTCATAGACCCTTTACTAACCACAAATAGATTCCAAATCTACCCACCAATTATCTAATTCATAGTGTGAGTTTTTATTTTACTATTTTCACCTTCAGTTTCTTAACAACATCTACCCAACCACTGGTTGGAGTTGTTCTCCTTCCTTTCCCTACAACTCTACAAAGAAAATACTAGAGTTGTTATAAAAAATAATGCTTACCTAGTGTTTTTCTCTATGGAGATCATCATTTCAAGTATGATCATATTTTCTTTGGAGTTCCCTTTTATTCCCATGCTTATTCAATATTAAGCCTTTATATTTTATGGCCAAAAAGAAAGAAAAATAATTCTAAATGTAATCTCAATATTCAAACTCTTATAGCCAAAAATAAAAAATAAAAAAAATTGCAAGTATAATTTCAAAGTTCAAAAACCTTATAATCAAATAAAACTTCAACTTCAAGGTCTAAAAATTTATAGCCAAGAAGAACTTTAACCTCGAGCTCCAAAACAACCATCAAAATAAATTACAAGTATAATTTCAAGCCTCAAAATAATGTGAACTAAGAAAGTGGATGTTGTGTTTGGATATTTAGTCTTTTAAAGAAGTATAAATACCAATTTCATGTGAAATGAAAGTGGATATATAAAATTTGCCAAACATCTAACTTTTCTCCAAAAAGTTTAATCTAAATATATCATATCATATAGTTGGTTATATATATATATATATATATATAAACTAAGGTTCATGTTTTCTCCTGTGTTGTTTTTCTTTCGTTTGTTGGAGATACAATTTACAACAAGAATTGACTTGATATGATACAAAACCAATCTAATGCAAGATGGAATTAGTGAACAACCACACTGTGCTTCCCACTTACAATGAAAGAGAACATCAAATCTAGGAAGAACCCACAAGCACACGAGGAGAAAACTAAAATTTTCACAACCACCATTATGATTAAACTACAAATTTATGATTTTCCATTTCTACTTTCAAGATAATTATATATACAAATGCTCTTTTCTTCGCTAACTATATTGGGAGTGCCTACTAGTCTAAGTCTCAACTAGGCTTACATAGGTTTAGAGAGAAATCTAAAAAAAAAAAAAACTTGGATCCCTTATGCTTTTTCTTTTGCTAGGTTCCTCTACTTCTCCACTGACTCTTCTTCCTTTACATTCTCTTTTTCTATCTACTTATTCTTAATATTTGTTGTAACAACTACACTCTTCTACCCAATAGTTTCTAACCAATGATAGTTCCACCCAACTAGCTACTGGAACTATCTCCTCCTTTTCTTCCTTTCTCCTTCTCTTCTAATTTTGACTTCTTGTTATCTCTACAATTGTTCCCAACATCTTTTTGGAATTTCCCTTTCTATTCTCCATTCAATTCCTCTTCTCGTCACTTAATTCTCCCATGTTCTTTTTTATTTTCCCCTCCTTCTCCGTCTTCTTCTTCATGTCGAAGAATTGTCCAGCCCCCCAAACTATGTTCTCCTTCTTTATCTTCCTGAACCCCCTCTTCAATTCCCCTACTCTCTGTTTTTATTAATGCAACGACCTCTCCATAAAGGAAATCAAGATCAAACACTTAAGCCACACCAAGTGGACTTCCTCAACCTACCAATATTAATGAAATTATACCTCCATTAAAGTGCTTATCCACTAGTTTAAGCATTTCCAAAAAATCACATGGGCATGACCTTCGTCCCAACAAACATTAGTGTGAACTGGATAATTCCTTGGGGTTAAACATGTGTTGTGAGATGAGAAGGGTTACTATCCAATGGTGGGATCATTTCACAATGAAAATGAGATAACTTCACTACAATCTTCCCAAGCTCATAAATGATTTTGGGTCATTGGATTTGGATACCTCAACCATTGACTGGCTAAATTTAAAGCTCCAACATGCTAACATTTCCAAAATCCCCCCACCACCAAAAAAAAATGTGATTGGTTGTTGAATTAGAGAACTTGATCTGATGATGGTAGGTCACCTCATAACCAAAACAGGCTAGCATCATTGGAAGTTCAACCCCTCTAAAATGATAGGTAGGATGCTCCTACACCTAAGTGGATGGAGATGATAATTTGGATTCCCTATTCTAAATGAGATTTTGTATTTTTCTTCATGAGGTATGATAAATATTTAAACCAATCATTTTTTCCATTAATTGAGTAGTAAATTTTCACCCCTATTGATTTTAATTTATTGAATGTGAATCCAATAAAAGATCCCATCAATCACATACTTTTTGGCATTGATGGACATAAAGTCACCTCTTGATCGTTGAATTATTTATCATAAACAAAATTTATAAACATGGATTTGAATGGGGTACTCTCATTGGATTGAGATATCAGTGGTTTGAAGAAGTAGAAGTAGGTGAATATTGTCGATGGTTTGGACTTCATTTGATCACATGGTCGATACCTATGGAACCTTTGGCCTCTCCTCAAATATAAGATGTTGGGACTTAAGAGTGTGTTCACTATGGAAAATGTGTAAATAATAGTCATGTTATGTGTGTATGTCGCTAGATTGTTCTCAAGCATGTCATAAAGCATTGAACCATCCCTTGGGTGTGGATAACCTTGCAATTGATTGAAAAAAGGAATATTGTCAAGACTAAGTCATCAACCATCACCAATGTCACATGCATAGTGAAATTTATTTATTTATTATTTCAAATAGAAAGATTACTTTTGCCAAAGCCTTTTCAATGTATTTTCATTCATGAATCTTCTCTCTCTCTCGTGCGCGCACTCTCTCTCTTGAATCTACACTTTCCAATTAATTCCACAATCATTTTTATCCATAGTATGCTCGTGGTACTCATACAAATCTACCATGTTGAAAGTGGGTGAGATATCCAAACTCTCATGTAACTCAAGAACATAGGCATTATGAAGCATTATTAGAAATTTTCTTTAAGATCTAATTACAAGATCTTATGTTCTCAATTTTCAGTTTGTTGTATGTGACTTTTAGAAACCTTTCCTTCCTTACATGGGCAAACACAAGGCATTCTTCCTTTGATTTCTTTACTCTTATATACTTATCCAAAATGTTTCTTATACTCTTCATTGCTTTGTTATAGTTATTGTTTCACTTTCTACATATGCTTCACAAATTCCTATGCATTATTAGTGATCTTGATTGCTTCAGATAAACTTTCCAAATTTGTTACTCTGATTAGTGTCTACCATTTAAAATTGGAATGGACTCTTTCATGTTCACATAATTGTTGTAGGAAATGTGTATCAACACCAAATCCCACTATCACAACTTCTCTCTGAACACACATCTCAACAAACTTCCAAAGTTAATCATCACCTTGGTTTGCCTATTATTTTACAAATGATATGCAAAAATAAATTGCAATCTCATGTTAAATTTCTTCCAAGAGACCCTTTAAAGATAACCAATGAGCTTTTATTAATACTTAAAATTATAATATTTGCATGCAAATCATGCAAATGAATTATTAAAAAAAGAATATGTATTCATTACATCACTAGCCTTCTTGTAATACTCATTTTATATGCTAATTTTCCTAGTCATAAATTTTATCAAAATTATTTTTAGCAACAAAATTTGTTAGTTTTCTTACATAATAATCACTCACACACTTTTAATCCATGGAATATCATTTTAAAACCACTTGATTATAATGTAAGATCCTTGTTACCAATATTATATGATAACATTTTGTAATGTTCCCATTAGGAATCTGTTCTGATATCAATTTGTAATGTTACGCAACTTACTACTGAGCAACACTACTCCAAAATCTAGTGCGAAAATTATATTCTATAACATTGGTCTACGCAGAAACACTTGAAGTAACGCACTCAACCCCAAGTTGATTCATGCCACCCAAACTTTCCTCTTCTAACACAACTTTTAACAATGGAAGTTACACAATACAACCGTGCACAAGCATATTGAGAACACAACATTACTATGTGTGTAATACGTTGTGAACATGTGTGCACTAATATGAACAACCATTATGGTGTCACATGCCAATTTTGTTTTCCTTGTGTGCACAAGCGAATCCAGCCTCTTGTGCACACATAGCATTTCCTTGCACACATGACCAATCCAACTTCACCTCAGAGACTCATGACCAATATTATAAGGTTTAACTTATGTTATGACCCAAGAGGGGCATATATATGGCTATGTTATGACCCAATAGGGTCATATATATGGTTAAATGTATATGATATGACCCCAAGGGGGGGAATATAGGGCCTAAACGTACATGTAATGTGTAAATACATATTAATAGGGTCGTCCTGGTGATAAAGGGGCCTCATGTGCAAGTGTGAATAGCTATATATAAGAGATCATGTATTGATTATTGAGATGTGAATTGTGAAGTATGAAAGGTATTTGGTTATTTGGAGGGGGTTCCCTTATTATTTAAGGAGTTATTGAGAAACTTATCTATCTTGGAGTTGTGATCCACATTGACATTCTGCACATGGTGTGTAATTCTGTAGTTTTATGATATTTTGAGTATTTGGATCATAACATTTGGTATCATAGCTCAAGGTCTTGGGGTTTCACTGATACATCTGAAACACCTTGAAATTTTATATATAACTTGTTTTGTACGATGATTCAGAAGGAACCCCTTGGAGGAAATTTATCATACGGATCAAGGTACGTTGGGTTCCAATTTAAGCTCCCGATGCCTTGTAATTGTGGAGATATATACTATGTAAGATATGGTTATGGAATCATCCGGAATTTAGTCATCAAGGAATTTTCACTATAAAATGTTTTATGTAATGTTTCAGAACCTGAAATCTGGAGGATTTTCATAGAAATTATCAAGGTATCTGTGATAAAAATTTCAACTTCTGCGTCATCCTAATTGTGTAGATACACCCTGTAGAAGATAGGGTATTTGACTAGTCCTATTGACTAGCCTCATATAGGTGTTTCAGGTAAACCAGACATAACTTATTCATAGAGAATAAAAATTGAGTGATACCAGTTACATTGAATATTTCAGAGGCCATGGTAGTTTTGGTACAATTTTCATAATTTTATATGAATTAGTGTGCACGGGGCATGCTGTACAAGTTCTCTCTACTGGAAAGGCCAAAAATCAGCAAGGTGTGGGGAAGTTATCATAACTTCCCCTTGGCACATCCAATTTTGGTCAGACCTGTGACATTGTAGAGAAGAAATTTCAGAGTACTACATGTCACAATATTAGACTGAGAAGGGATGAAATTGCAGAGATACATCTTAGGTAAGGTCGACCAGGAGGACAGACTCCAAATCAAGGTTTCAAAGGTATGTTCACTTAAAACTATCATAATGTTTGATTAGAATGTCGGATTGAGCCGATTCAAAATCCATTGGAAATATAAAACATAGAAGAGAATATTGGAACAATTATTATAACTATTTGAAACATTTATCCTTAATATACGAAGGTTGGAATTCAAGGATTGATGTTAGACCTCAGTTAAGAATCAATGGAAATAACTAAATTTATAGGAGATGAAGATAAAGATGAAATCAATCCTATGGAATGGTTGAGCTTGGTAAAATAATATAATATGAATCCTAGGAAAGAAAGACATTATTTTTTTGATGAAGCTTGGAAGTGGTGGATGAGTGTTGATCAAAATACTAGATGGCACTGCACATGGGAAGAATTTGAAAAAATCTTCTCGGATAAATGGATTAGGGATACAAAAATGGAGGAAATGTATAGAATTCAAGATGAATTAAAAGAAGAAAAGAAAGAGATTAATAAAAAGGGTTAGGAGATATCTAAGATAATATCCCTTAATGAATCACTCATTAAGGAGGTTAAGAACCTAAAGCAAGAAAGACTAGAAAAGGAAAGTGGGTAAAAGATGAATAAAGAGAAGATTTGAAAAAGAAAGATGAGGAGATAGGTAGATTACGAAGCCATAATAAAAAACTATTGGATGAGGTTAAGAGATTGAATGAATAAAAGAAGAATTGTCAAAATAAAGAAGAAATAAGAATCTTGGATGAAGAATCTACTAAAACACTGCAAGAGGAAATTTGCAAGAAGGTTGAGGAATCCTTAAATACGGATGAGGTAAAGTCAAAAATACAAGACAAAATTGAAGAAGGACGTCATAATTTGTTAGATGGGACCACATTGCAACTTCAAAAGGAGAAACAAGACAAGATTCAAGAAGGTCAACATAAGATACTTGAAGAAATTGAACTCCATATAGAGGATGTACATGCCAAATATGGTGGTATTATCTCGAAGGCTAGAGTAATCAAATACCAAGAAAAGATGATCGAGGATTTCATTATCACTGAAAAGAAGATACATGAAATGCATTTGAAGAGTGAAGGAAGACCATCAAATGTGAAACCATATCAACACCTTCATTACCAAGAAACATTTCAAGGAAGACAAGAAAGACGATATCAACATTATGAAGGAAGAAGATGGAATACTTGCCAATATTCATGGAACAAGGCATCACCAAACTACTCTTCAACAAGCTATTATCAGAGACCAACAACGACTACAAATTCTAGAAGTTTCAACAAAAATACATGGAATCAAAGGAAATAAAATTATTCAACAACTAGAAACCAAGGATTAAGATCGAAAAGAATTGATTTTGGATGGATAGATCATCAACAATGGAATGAAGAAAGTAGGAACATAAGAAAATCATATTACTTGGTTTCATCACATGTGAAGCCTTTAAATGCAAATCTTTGAGGACAAAGCTTTTTGAAGGAGGGTTCTATGTTATAACCCAAGAGGGGCATATATATGGCTATGTTATGACCCAAGAGGGCATATATATGGCTAAATGTATATGATATATGGCTAAATATATCATATATTTAAAGGCTATATGATATATGGCTAAATATGTTTAGCCATATACATTAAATGTATATGGATAAATATATATGGCTATGGGTATATATATGGCTAAATGTATATGATATGACCCCAAGGGGGGGCATATAGGGGCCTAAATGTACATGTAATGTGTAAGTACATATGTAATAGGGTCGACCTAGTGATAAAGGGGCCTCATGTGAAAGTGTGAATAGCTATATATAAGAGATCATGTATTCATTATTGAGATGTGAATTGTGAAGTATGAAAGGTATTTGGTTATTTGGAGGGGGTTCCCTTATTATTTAAGGAGTTATTGTGTGACTTATCTATCTTGGAGTTGTGCTCCACGTTGACATTCTGTACATGGTGTGTACTTCTGCAATTTTATGATATTTTGATTATTTGGATCATAACAACTTAATAGTAATAACTAACAACAACTATCATACTCATGCACAACTACCAATATTTAATATCAACACCACTCTTACATGTGTAAGAAACATTATACAAAATAACAATAGTTACTTATATGAAACAATTTACAAGAATTAAACCCATATTAAACATAGATAATTAAGCACAAAATGAGACAAGCACATTAAGACACTTATCTTTTATGAGAAGTCACCAATTGTGCACATAACTCAGATGTTCCTCCCAACCTTATAATATGTTGCTCATATAATTTTAGCAATAGGCCACCCTCAAGCTGGGTATTAACTCCACCAGGGAAAAATGGTTCCTAATGCCAAGATATGGTCTGGTAATCAACATAATTGTTCATTCCAAGATGCCCACTACCGCAACTAGTATACGATATCTCATTCCCCACATGCATGTTACACCCAAGGAAGTGTGCCCCTTATATGTTAGAAAATATTTTGGCTTTTCTCTTCTAGGGTTCCAAGAACATGTCGGAAAAGAAGTCTCAGATCCATGCAACTAATTCCTAGTGCACCAGGGAACAATTCACAGTAAAACACTCACTTGGAGAGAATGATCACGGGCCTGAAAACCTGCCTCTTCGACAACAAATCTCTCACCTAGAGATAATTCTCATGGGCCTGACAACCCACCTCTTCGACAAAAAAGATACTCCAGTTACAATATAGAAAAAACCCATTTACAATCTTGTTAGAGTTAGAGTTAGACGGATTGACTGTCTAACTCCATCTTTTTCTCTAACTCCATCTTTTTTTGGCTTGTCACAGTCAAACCGTAGATGGAGTTAGAGTTTGACTTCATAATGCCTAGTTTTCAAAAATACCTTTCCAGTGGGCTAATACACGCCTAAAAAAAAGATCGTATTCAAAGGTTACGACCCCAGGAAGTTAATGTACTAACTTACCCCAATGGGGCCCACATGACTTTTCGCACTTCATCTCCTAGGGTTAGGTTTTGGATGTCTAGGGTTTTGGGAATAATTTTTATCACAAAAATGCCTTCATAGCCTCATTGTAATCATCTTCTTTTGAATGAGCGTAGCCGTCACATCTCTTCTCCAAGATAAAGCTACCACCCTTCTAGTGAGTCTTGCACTCTGTATTTTTACAATCTCTATACATTTCTTTCATTAATAGAAATCATGTATTGTTGTATTTTTATGTTTTTGACAATTTTTAGGTGTATTTCATTGTAATATATCTACTTTAATTTCGTTCCGAAAATAATCCATATCAGTGGTATTAGAGCAGGCTACTCTTGATCGTTTTTCAGTGCATTTCCCTGACAAGGTCTGAGTATAGCAAGTTGGGTCTCAATATTGTCTCTCTTGAGGACAATCACTCTCGCACACCCAAGAAACCTTTTATGGTGGAAGAAAATAAAAATGGCGGAGCAGAAGATTCTATTAACCTGTTGCTTGAGAAATCTCTCGCGTGATAGAGGTACAAAATGATGGAGAATTTTTTCCACATCCTTCAACGTCTGTCGATAGAAACATGCACATATTCATCAAGAGACCACTTTGGAGGAACCTCTCCCTTCAAGGCACAAGTTAATTTTGATATTCCCATATTTCAAGGTCAGATAGATGTTGATGCCTTAGAATTATGGTTGAATCTGCTAGAAGGTTATTTCTCTGTTCACAATTTTTCCAACAGGGAAAAGATCACCTTCTCACTTCTCAATGCTCTCCCCCATGTCAAACATTGGTGGGAAACTTATTGGGAGAAAATTTACACTGAGGAATATGGAATATATGTGGTCGATCCCACTTGATATTTTTTTATGGATACCAGAGGTAGTTCCAACTAGTGTTCCACCAAAATAGTGCCACAAGGTAATATTTCATACTGTAAAATTCATCCTCTTCACAGTATGTTCAAAGGATGCACAAAAGGCCACTACAACCACTGCAACCTCAACACCTTCTATCCAGCAGAAGTAGATTGTAGAAGAGAAAGAAGATATTGTTCCTTCACCTACAATGGTGCCTACACAATGCCCCATCAATCCCAGAGACAACAAGTTGGTGTAACTGATGCAACCCCACCAACAACGGGTTTGTGACAACTTCCACAAACCAAACAACACAACTTCTCCAACAAGGCATGCAACTCACCAAGACTCGGATTCATAATATGCTTTCCCCTCTTCCTCGGGCGCTCAATACAATGGAAACATTACATCCTAAGGGGGGAGGATTGATCCAGGTGGATATTGGTGGCCACCCACCTGTTCCAAATTCCAACTCGCTTATCTTGACAATTTTTAGTTTAGCACATTTCTCTATAATGGAGACATTTCTTTGTAATTGTGGGTTCTGCACTTACAGGGTTGTCTTGAATCCAAACGTAGTATCTAGGTGGATATCAGTGGCCACCCACCTCTTCCAACTGGATTATTTTGGAAATTTTCATGTCAACTCATCTTTTTGTACTTCTAGGGTCGTTTTGGGGCTCTAAACAATGTTTTCTTGGCTTTCCACAATACAACTATAGACAGAGTCAGAGTTTGACGATATAATGCGTAGTTCTCGAAAATACCTTTCCAATGGGATATCACATGCATAAAACAAAGATCGTATGAAAAATTTACAACCCTGGGAAGTTAATGTACTAACTTACCCCAACAAGGCCCACATGACTTTTGGCACTTCATCTCCTAGATTTAGGTTTTTAGATGTTTAGGTTTTTGGCATTCATGTTTATCATAAAAAGGCCTTCAGAGCCTCATTGTAATCATCTTCTTGAAAATTAGCATATCCATCACATCTCTTCTTAGAGATATAGCTGTCACCATTCTAGCGAGTCTTGCACTCTATATTTTTACAGTCTCTATACATTACTTTCATTAATAGAAATCATGTATTGTTGTATTTCTCTGTTTCTGGCATTTTTTAAGTGTATTTCATTGTAATATATCTTCTTTCATTTCATTTCGAAAATAATACAAATCAACGCTTGCCTAAATTAATGCTTTGGTGAGTGGTGATGATGCCTATCGACACTTCTTATTTCTCTTCTCTTCTCATCATGAGACCTGCGACTTCTCGACCTACTTGACTCTGTCTCCTTATCCATTTTATTTTCTATTATTTCCAAGCTTTGCATCAACTTGATATTGAAGTCATTTTGTTGCTCCTTGGCTTTCATAATCCTTTTGTTATCAACTTTATAGCTTTGGACATCGTTTTGCAGTCCCTTTATGGTTTCTACCAAGTTTATGCCCTCCTCATTGGATTTTGTACCATTAGAACCCAAACTAATATACAAATCCCCAAATTCATCATTATGGCTATAAGCTCTTTGCGCATATTCCATGCTTTTTGAATTTTTGTGTTGATTCTGTCTTGCCCTAATCATTATTAATTCTGCAAAATGTGTAGGCAATAAGATTTGTTAGACGAATTCATGTGTCAACTTCATGAAAAGTCTGCACCATTTTGTCAGAATCATTTCTTCTAATTTATTGGGTAAATAATTGGACTCCTTTTTAAACACCTTTCCCATCAACTTCTCCCTTGCGCAATCCTGAGTCTTTCATAATATATCATGGTCATTTGGAATTCATCCAAATAACCTTTTACGCTTCCTTACTTTACTCTTAAGCCCATACATGCACTGGTATTCAACATGTACCAATGTGTGATGTCAATATTTAACATATAGATCACATATCAGTGTTAGCACACACCACAAGGTTTCCTCCATGTAGCCCCAAATTTCTAGTGCACACACCCATGCACCATTGTTTGCTGAATATTTCTAGTGCCACACCTCACAATGTCAAAAATTTGGTGTGCATACTTGCGCATTCTTATTTTATGTGCACCATGGTCGTGTTGTAATTCCAAATTCAGATACTTACAAGTCCGAATTTTTCCTCAAGTAGAAACTTGAACCATGCAGGCTCAGTGTTGAAACCAGAGCTCTGATACCATAATGTAACATCCCCATTACCAATATTCTATGATACCATTTTGTAACGTTCTCGTTATTAATCTTCTTCGATACCAATTTGTAACGTTACCTAGCTTACTACTGAGCAACGCTACTCCAAAATCGAGTGTGTGGATTCTATTCTATAACATTGGTCTGTGCAAAAACACTTGAAGTAACACAATCAACCCCAAGTTGAGTCGTGCCACCCAAAATTTCCTCTTCTGACACAATTTATAACAGCAAAAGTTAAACAATACAACTACGCACCAGAATATTGAGCGCACGACATTATTGTGTGTGTAATCCACTCTAAACATGTGTTCACTAATGTGTGTGCAACCAATCTGGCATCACATTCCAATTATGTTTTCCTTGTGTGCACAGACTACTTCCCTGTGCACACAAGCGAATCCAGCCTCTTGTGCACACAAGCGAATCCAACCTCTTGTGCACACAGAGTGTTTCCCTGCGCACACGACCAATCTAACTTCTCCTCGGAGACTCATGACCAATATTACAAGGTTAAATTAACATGAATTACTAACAAAACATGTCATACTCATACATGACAACAAATAATATCAACACCACTCTTACATGTGCAAGTAACATTATACATAATAACAACAATTACTTATATGCAACAACATACAAGAATTAAACCCATATTAAACATAGATAATTAAGCACATAGTAAATTAGACAAACATATTAAGACACTTATATTTTATGATAAGTCACCAATTGCATGAAAAACTTAGACATTCCTTCCAGCCATAGGCTCATTTTCTCATTTACTTTTAGCAACAGATCACCCCTGAGATGGGGCTTAACTCCACTAGGGAAAAAGGGTTCCTAATGCCAAGATAAGGTATGATAATCAACCAAATTATTCAGTCCAAGGTGCCCACTGCTACAACTAGTCTACAGTCTCTCATTCCCCACATGACTGTTACACCCAAGGAAGTATACCCCTTCTCTGCTCAACGGTCCCTTGGCTGCCCCACTTCCCTTCTAGGGTTCCAATAACAGGCCGGATAAGAAGTCTTAGGGCCCTCCAACTAATTCCCAATGCACTAGGGAACAATTTCCGACAAAACTCTCACTTGGAGAGAATGCTCATGGGATTGACAACCCACCTCTTTGAAAACAAATATATCACCTAGAGAGAATGCTCATGGGCCTAACAACTCGCCTCTTCAACAACAAAGATACTTTGGTTACAATACAGAAAAACCCCTTTACAATATTTTCTTTGCAGATAAGGTAATAGTCGTCCTTTCTCAGATGGTTTGACCCCTTCTTCACATGAGAAATGAATGGATTCCTCCCAAGAATGATTTCTCCCCACGAAATACACTTAATCCAACAATATGTATTGCATGTCTTAAACTTGACACTTGTCACCTTCATACTTAGCTTTAACCACTTGGTGACTCGTTCCCATCCCTTGGGAACTTACTATAAATAAATACCCATAATTACACTTTTTAGAAATATTAATAAAATATTCCCTAGGACTTACGTCCCCCACTTTTCCTTTTTAGTGGAGTTATCCCCCCATCTTTTTTCATCTGATTTGTTTGCATGCAATGATGTGATATTATTAATAACTTGAGTGTGATTACATTTTACAAGAATAGGTGCACTAACCTATTTGCGTCACGGCTCACCAACCTCATAACCACACAAGATCTTTGGCCTCAAATACATAAACATCCATATATATATATATATATAACTTGGTTTGATGCACACTTCTAGGTAATCCCCATGCACTTACTCAAGTGCGTGCAACACTATGAAATGTGTGCACCCTTTCTTTGATAACAAACCTCGTGCACTACTCAGGTGTGCACAAAACCAAAACTTGGTGCCAACAACTCACCAACCTATATGTACATTTACATTTACAATTGGTACTAATGGCTCACCAACCTATATGTACAATTAAAAAGGGTTTCGGATTAAGGACATTAAATTCCCCTCCCCCTTATTTATGCATTGTCCTTAGTGCATTATATACACATGTACATACAAAATTTCAAAAGTGTTCAAAAAGATGTGGATACTCTACCCGCATATCATCCTTATGCTCCCAAGTTGCATCTTCAAGACTGTACCGGGTCCATTGGACATTTACTAGCTCCATGGATTGATTTCAAAGCTATTTTATTTTTTGATCCAATATGAAAATTGGTCACACTCAAAAATAGCATTCTGGATCCATCTGAATCACATTCCAATCAATAATATTATTAGCATTATGTACATACTTTTTAAGAAATGATACATGGAACACATTATAAATACACAAGGATGAAGATAATGCAAACATATATGTGATAGGAGCAATCCTCTCTAGGATTTCAAATGGGCCATATTAGCATGCTTCCAACTTAGAACAATTTCTCAACTTCAGGGAACTATGTTTGGATTTTACTTTCAAGAACACATGGTCACCCACTTTAAACACTTTGTGGTTTCTGCCTTTATCTGAGCAGTGTTTCTTCCTGTCTTGGGAAAACTTTAAATTATTCCTTATATTTACCATCTACTCTTCCATTTCCCTAAGAATATCTGGCCCAACCACTACGCATTCTATTGGGTTGTCCCAACTCATTGGTGTGTTGCAGTTTCTACCATAAAATGCCTCAAATTGGCTCACCTTTAAAGATGCTCAATACCCATTGTTGTAAGAAAACTCTACCAAGTTTATGCGCTCTTCCTTGGATTCTTTACCATCAACACCCAAACAGATATACAAATCCCTGAATTCATCATCATGGTTATACCGCTTTGTACATATTCCATGATTTTTGACTTTCTACGTGGATTTTGTCTTGCTCTAATCCCTGCTAATTCTGAAAAGTATTTTATGAAAAGTCACCAACTGCGTGAAAAACTCATATGTTCCTCCTAGCCATAGGTTATCTTTCTCATATACTTTCAGCAATAGGTCACCCTCGAGCTAGGTTTTAACTCCACTTGATTAGAGAAATTTGTGAAAATTGAAGACATGAGCATGAATATGCCAAGGATTTACGCAACCTTGGATAACAAGCACGATGAGTTTCAGTCGCTCATGATTGAAGTGGAAGGTAATAATATGACCAATCCATTTCTCTTTTAATTGATTCAGGAGCTAGTCATAGTTATCTAGATCCAAAGATGGTGGAAATATTCGAATTACCAAGTAGAAAACTTGGAAAACCTTGGTTGGTGCAGTTAGCTACAGGAGAAAAAAGGAAAATTAATGAGATGGTGAAGGCATGTCCGATGGAAATGAATGGAATGCACACAAAAGATGATTTGAATATCATACCTTTGGGCTCTTATGTTTTCTTTATTGGTATGGATTGGTTGGAACAACATCATGTCATTCTAGACTATTACAATAAGGCATTTACTTGCTTAGATGGGGAAGTTGAGAAAAGTAACAGTAAAGAACAAGTATCCATTGCCAAGGATAGATAACCTCTTTGATCAACTGAGGGGTGTGCATATATTTTCAAAGATTGATCTCAGATCTGGATATCACCAAGTGAGAATTAAAGAATAATACATCGGCAAGACCACCTTCAGAATGAGGTATGGACATTACGTGTTCACAGTTGTTCCATTTGGGTTGTTAAATGCACCAATTTTGTTAATGTGTTTGATGAATGGAGTTTTCACAAATTACTTAGATAAGTTTGTCATTGTATTTCCGAATGACATACTTATTTACTCAAAGTACGAAGAAGAGCACGAGCAACACTTGAGGATGGTGCTACAAGTATAGAGGGAGCATCAACATTATGGAAAGTTGAGAAAGTGATCATTTTATCCGCGAAAAATCATTATTTGGGTCATATCATTTCCAATGAAGGAATAGTTGTGGATCCAGAAAAGATAAAATCCATTGAGGAATGGCTGAAACCAAGAAATTCCGCAAAGGCGAGGTCCTTCATGGGACTTGCAAGTTATTACAGAAGGTTTATTGAAGGCTTCTCAAAGATTGCGCATCCAATCACATCTTTGCAAAAGAAAGGTGTGAGATTTGAATGGACTCTATATTGTGCACGAAGTTTTCAGCACTTGAAGAGTTTGTTGACAAATGCGTCAATTTTTAGAATTGTTGATTCAGATGCAGACTTCATTGTGTGCACAGATGGATGCAAGGAAAGGCTTGGTGGAGTCCTTAGTCAGAATGGGCATGTGATATGATACAAAACAAGAAAGTTAAAAGAGCTTGAAATACTCTATGCTACTCATGACTTAGAATTGTCAGCCATAATGCATGCCTTGAAGACTATCTCATGGGTAAAAGATTTGAGCTGAGAACAAACCATAGTGGTTTGAAGTATCTATTTGGAAAACCAAGTTTAAATGTCAGACAAAGAAGGTGGTTAGAATTCCTCAATGAATATGACTTTGACATAAAACATATCAGAGGAAAAGAGAACAAGGTGGTTGGCACACTCAGCAGGAGGGTGCACAAAATGCATGCTTCAACCATTAGAATGTACAAATCAGATTTGTGTGACATAATTTTAGATGTTTCCAAATTAGATCAACATTATGTGGACATAAAGGCAAAGTTACAACAAGGTATGTTGCAGGAGAAATTGGAAGGTTATGAGCTAAAAGAGAATGGAATCCTCATGTATAGGTGAAAATTATATGTGCCAAATGTTCAGGAGTTGAAAGATTTGTTATTATCAGATATGCATAAAGTTCCTTATGCAGGATACCTAGGATACCAGAAGACAACTGCAACGATCAAAAAACAATATTATTGGCTAGGCATGAAAATCGAGGTTGATGATTTTATTACTAGATTCCTTAAATGTCAAAAGGTCAAGGCTGAGCACAAATATCCATTTGGTTTGCTAAATCCTTTGCCCATTCCTGATTGGAATTGGGAAGTTGTAACCATGGATTTCATTACTAAGTTTCCTAAGACTGCTAAGAAACATGATTCTATTATGGTAGTGGTGGACAAGCTTACTAAATCTGCCCATTTTATTCCAGTGAAGTCAATGCACAAGGAAACCAATATTGTTGAAATATACATGCTAAAAATTGCTAAGTTGCATGGTGTCCCCAAGACAATTTTTTCTGAAAGAGATCCCAAGTTCACATCAAACTTTTGGAAATGGCTATTCAAAGGATTTGGAACAAATCTGAACTTTAGCACAACATATCACCCTGAGACAGATGGACACACATAGAGGGTAAATCAGGTGATTGAATATATGCTCATGATGTGTGTGATGGAAAAACCATCAAAATGTGAAGACTACCTTCACTTGGAAGAGTTTGTTTATAACAATGGGTATCAAACATCTTTAAAGATGAGCCCATTTGAGGCACTTTATGGTAGAAAGTGCAACACAACAGTGAGTTGGGACAACCCCACATACCATGCAGTGGTTGGGTCAGATCTGCTTAGGGAAATGGAAGAGAAGATAGTAAAGATAAGGCATAATTTAAAGGCTCCCCAAGACATAAAGAAAAGTTGTGCAGATAAAGGAATAAACCACAAAGAGTTTAAAGTGGTTGACCATGTGTTCTTGAAAGTAAAATACAAACATAGTTCCCTGAAGTTGGAAAATTGTTCTAAGTTGGAAGCATGATACCATGGGCCATTTGAAATCCTAGAGAGGATTAGTCATGTCACATATGTTCTTGCATTGCCTGCATCCTTGTGTATTCATAATGTTTTCCATGTATCATTGCTTAAAAAGTACATACATGATGCTAATTATATTATTGATTGGAATGTGATTCAGGTGGAGCCAAAAGGCGATTTTTGAGTGCAATTGGTTTGCATATTAGATCAAAAAATCAAATAGCTCCATAATCAAGCCATGGAGCTAGTAAAGGTCCAATGGACCTGGTATGGTCCTGAGGATGCAACTTGGGAGCGTGAGGATACTATGCAGGTAGAGTATCCACATATTTTTAAATACTTTTGAGGTTTTTGTATGTACATGTGTATATAATGCACTGAGGACAATGCATAACTAAGGAGGAGGGGAATGTAATGTTGCTAATATGAAACCCTTTGTAATTGTATATATAGGCTGGTGAGCCATTGGTACAAATTGTAAATGTAAATGT